>CAMZMU010000052.1:137597564-137698909 GCA_947311845.1 Poa pratensis | reverse complement strand
TCCGAAATGTACGTCTGTAGTTCTTTTTCTCCGACACTATTAACGGATCGGAGGTAGTAGAATTTATTAGTAGTCAATTAGAAATGTATTCTTTGTTCCAAGAAGCAAACTCTGTAACTTCAGGATTACAACTTCAAAATAGTACATGGAGCCAAGGATGCAAAAGTCAACTACATAATTCAGATTGATAGTCCAATTTTTTTTCTTCTAAAAGGGCCTTAACTTCAAACAGGTGCATTTCCGATAAAACTCAGAACGGCTTCTCTGCCTCCCCAATGCTAACAGTTATTATTGATGACTATATTCACATTATCAGCAGTACTCTAACTAACAAGGTTGTAGCCATAACAACCCTTTTCATAGCGAACCAGCATGTGTGCCCAAAGCAATCCCGGTCCGGTCTCTATGGTACCCTACGCGGCACCACCAATACGGATACGAGTACAGGTTTCGGCATGATACATATACGAGCATACAGCACACGGAACCAGCTCCAACCTCCAAACTTTGAAAGTTTGAAGCATTGAGCTGATCTGGGCTTCCAAACCATTTTCCATGTAGCTAGTTACGGACAAGCGTAAACCAAGTGAGACCAAGTGAGCAAAGATCGGTGCTGCTGCCTGCTGAGCGAGGAAGGGAGGAAGAGGAGCGAGAGTACCGGAGCTGATCGTACCTTGCTTCTGCTGCCTGCTCGCCGCCACCTCGGGCGAGACGCCGCCGCCGCCGTCTAGTTCAGGGAGGACTCCAGAGAGATGGATCGGAGGAAGCGTGTGGACAGGGTGTATCGGGAAGCTATCTTTATATCGTGTTGCTTAGGTTGCTCAGACCATGTGGTCGCATCTTTTTTCCTCAGATCGCCACGTGGTTGTATCGGGGGCGTATCAGCAAGGTATCACGTATCTGGAAATAAAATACTCCCTCCGTCCCAAAATAAGTGTCTAAATTTGCCAAAAATAATGTATCTAAACATGTTTCATGTATAATACATTCACTTTTGGCAAACTTGAGACACTTATTTTTGTACGGATGGAGTATTTTATATTATATAAATGGATACTTTGTCGATATGCCCCAAATATGCATAGAACAAGTATAGAGGCGTATCTGTATTGTACTTATATGGTATCCGATGTGGACACGACACTAGTGGAGACATGGCCTATTGTCCCGGTCCGTGAGGGGATTTAGTCCTGGTTGGCCAACCGGGACAGGCCAAGCGGGACCAAAGGCCCTCCACGTGGCCGCGCGGAGCGCGCTGGGGGCACCCCTTTAGTCCCGGCTCGTATAACGGGCCGCGACTAATGATCATTTTGTTTTCTTTTATTTTTTTTTTTCAAAATAGTTTTCGTATTTCTATGCTACCACATACCGTACACGTTCGTGAATATATAAGATAACTTGTTTTACGATCGAGCATACAAATATATACAATTTTGATAGTTACATGGAGATCACAATTACCGGGACTAGAGCCCGTATATTCGATTACACGGCCGAGGATTATCAGTAGCGCCTATTCACACTAAATTCTCCGTCGTCTACCATCTCTTTCAACAAAAATCCCGCCAGTTCCTCTGCAATTCCTAGTACGCGTTGCTCTGGTAGGAGCTGATCCCGCATTCTCTCGAACTATATAAGAAAAGGAGATCAATATGAACATCAATCATGATAATAAAAAGTGACGGTAATAAAATAATGTTGTGAATGTATTGCTTACGTCGACTCTATAATCATTGTGCTCAGTGGTAAACGTGCGAATGAACTCGCAAACGTAGTATCCACATAGATTCGTCCCCGGTGGCTGCCTCGCGCACTTTACGAGAATAGAATTCAATCAAAATAATAATCTAGCATCGTAATTGTATTGAAACTAGAAGTAAAGAGATGCGCGACATATCTCGTACTACTTACCGAGACTGGAGTAAACGTCAGCTTCTCACTAAAGGAACCCGTCACCACACTTTTGAACAGGTTTCAAACCCTGCCCGGCAAAGAAAATGAATTAATGAATGAGTTATTCATTACCTTATATCTCATGAAATCAACGAAAGAGACCGATATAGCGCGAAAATTACCTCTGGAGCATGTCCTACATGCTGCGGAACTCTTCCAGGTGTCTCTTTAATCGGTCCATGACTTCAACTATTCCCTTATCAACTCGAATGTCTAGCAGAATCCAGTGAAACCTGCACACGTTTATATATACGTCAGTAACTCATCAATTACACTTAACATCGAGTAAGCAAAAGTGAATGTGTACAACAGAGTAAGACCCTCACTGGAAGTTGTAAGGAAACAGTATGTGGTCACAGAAATTTTGCTCCGTTAGAAACCTTAGAAGGTTTTCCGCCGTCTCGTCGGGTTTCGTCGTTAGCGTATCTATATGTACTTTATCTGGGTCAATGAACCCAACACTATAGATCCTTCTTTTACATTCCTGGATCTTCATTCTGCATAATAGAGTACAAAAGGATATAATGAGGATAATTACATGCAATGAACTGAACAACTGAACAACTTATATGTAGACAATGAATTCAACAACTTACAGACAATAGCAACTCATGAGAGATTTGTCGAGGGCGTCGAAATTGTATAACTGGAAGAGTTCTGAAAACTCAACATGGACCTCGTCGGCTCGGAAGAAGTACTCATGTGGACTTTCGCCACGATCATTGTTCTGCCCACCTCTACCACTCCCAAGTACCATTCATGCAAATTCCGCATTTGTGTTGGCAGTTGTTTCAACTTATCTTTGCTGACCAAAGGCTTCCCTGGGACATATTGAGGGACTACATCAGACTTGGGTAACTTGTCGTCTTGGAACCTAGCAATTCAGCAACACTCACACCCATAGCGGCCGCCAACTTCGCAGCTTCTTCCATATCCTGCTGCAGCACCTGGGGAACGTCTTCGGATAACACCTTGAGGGGTGGGATCGATTGTTTGGCATGTTCTCCGAGCTGGGGAACGCCCTTCTTTTCCCGCTTGCACTTTTACTTGATTTGCTCCTGCTTGCACTTTTACTTGATTTGCTCTTCTGCACTTCCTTCTGAAGTGTGCGTAGATAGTCATCTGGCTTATGGTGCAACTCATATTGCGATTTTGTGTTCAGAAAATCACGTGCATACACTTTTTGCTTCTCGGTGTATACCGGGGCGGGCTTGGGTTTCTTCTTTGCAAAATGCGCATATTTTTCGGCCTTTGCGATCGCTGCGATTTGCTCGTCAGTACGATCGTAAGTTCTGATGGGAAGATTCTTATGAGGTACTCTTGGGAGGGGTGACATTTGTCGTTTTGGGCTGCTGCGTCGGTTAGTACTCATCGACGGAGCACGCTTCCGCTTATTGTCCTTAGCGGGTAAAGGCGACGGCGAAGACGGCCGACCCAAGTCCGGCGGCAGAGATCGAGATAGACTCGCGCTGTGGTGGTCGTAGTCATGGGGTGGGCTTCTTGGAGGTGATGGAGTGTAGGTGAACTGCGACGACTCGGAGGCGGTGTTGTCCTTGGCACCGAGCCTGGAAGCTTGATGTAGTTCTTGTCCCATAGAATGATACCACCCACTACTTCTCCGAGTGTCCTCTCATCTTCAGGTCCAGGGATGTCAAGCAACATATCATGAAACCCCGTTACGATTTCATCCACCCCGACTTTAGCATAGCCAGCTGGAATCTCACGGCCATACCAGCGTGCGTCAGGTGGACAAGGTACAACATATCCGACCGCCACCTTCATGGATATGTTCTTCATTTTCGGATGGAGCTCACAAGATATGAATCCTTGATTCCATCCACGGGGTAGCCGGGACCGCCATCTATCATCCGCTGTGCATCGTCAGCCGGGACCTCCGAGTCACCCACGCTTCTTTTCCGCTGAGACGGGCCGGCGGTAATATCGAGCAGGATCTTGCAGGCGCACTACTCCTCTAAGTTCGTCAATCTGCTGCTGCTGGTGGTCAATTCTGGCAAGCAACTGGTTGAACCTGTCTCCCTCCTCCTCCTGCTGTCGCTGCTTTGCTCTCGCTCGTTCTGTAAGTTTCTATGTCTTTGGCAAACCCAAGCCACCACGGATACTTAGGGCCAAGGCCTCGTGTTCGTCCTCCTTTTTCGTCATTCCCGAGGACCAGTGTCAGCAAGTCTTTCTCTCTATCGGGACGGAACTTTAACTTCCCCTCTTTAATTCTTTCACCACTTTAAGCCAATTTTCCCTGGGTATCCTAATCCCGTCACTGCAAACAAGGTCCCCTGTTGTTTCGTCATGAACTCCCATGCGCAAGGAACCAATTTCTTGCCCTCAATTCCATTCTTCGCGCATCCATTCTGGTTCGATCCCTTTAGCAAGCAGCTCTTGCTCTTTTTTATCCCACTTTGGCATGGCAGTCTCGTAGCCCCTGGCCCCAATTTATGGTGATATTTCTTCTTCTCAGCATTTTTCTTGTTCTTTACTGACATCTCCTTGGCATCTTGTGACTCCTTGTACTCCTTAAATGCGTTCCAGTGATTCGCCTGCTTCGCTAGATAGCCTTCGAATACTGGAGCAGTCTTTTCTTCAGATAGTCTTGCCATAATCTTTTCTTCCACACCCGAATAGTTCGGCCATCTTCTTAAGAGTCCACTGCTTGACTTTCGCCCTCAATTTTGCAGTGTCGGCAGGATCCTCAAATTCTGGCAAGGTGAAATGTGCCATGAGGTCATTCCAAAGACCCTCTTTGTACCTTTCGGCGACATACTTGTTGGAGATATGCCCTAGAGGCAAATAAATAATAAAGATTTATTGCATTATCTCATTAAGTTTATAATTAGTTTTATACCATGCTATAACTGTATTAATCGGAATTGTTAATACACGTGTGGTATGTAAACAAACCAGAGTCCCTAGTTAAGCCTCTAGATAAACTAGTCCATCAGTCAATGGATGATCGTGATTTCCCGATCATATTGCATTAACAGTTGATGGTGGAGTCATTTTATTGGGAGAATAATTTGATGGACATTACCCAAAGTATTGCAGTTAGGATCGTATCACTTAGTTCAACACTGCAATAGGATTAGAACGTGGTAGCTTATTCCTTGGACCGTGAGATTACATCAAGTCGCTGCTTCTGAAAGATATGGCTGATCGCATCAAACGTCATGCCTCATAAGCTGACAATAAAGGTGACACTTTCGGGTATTGGAAGGAAGTAGTCGGGGCGAGTAATCAAGAGCGGGATTTGTTCATCCGTGTGACGGATTGATATGCTGGGCCCACTCGGTGAGATTATATCTGTAAAGCTGCGCAGCGTATGACTAGGTCATTGAGATATAATTTCATGGGAACGAGTAAAGCAACCTTGTCGGTAACGAGATAAAACACAACATAGGATGTTGACGATCGTATCTCGGACAAGGAAGTATCAACAAACAAAGGGAATGACCATATCATGTTGAACGGTTCACAGATAATTCAGAGGTGATTTATTCTAGAATGCACAGGGGCCGTCATAGTCATCCAGGGCTCCCTGACGGTCATTGGCGAGAGGGTCTCGACCATGTCTGGAGTGTTCTCGAACCGAGGGTAACACACTTAAGGTCTTGACGACGCTAGGAGAACGTTTTGGAAACATCGGAGTGGCTTAGGTATAGAGATAGGAGGTTTCGGAAAGTTCCGGCAAGAACGGAAGAGTTCCGGGGAAGACCGGAAAAGTTCCGGGGAGACCGAAGTGAGTTCGGAATGATCCGAAAATGTTTCGGAGTCATGGGAGATTAAATAATATGTAAATATATTAATTAATGAATTATATATATATTTATTAATTTAATAATAAAGAAAAGGAGAAAAAGGGGCAGCTCACCTTAATGGGCCATAGGGCCCAAGAGGGGAAGCTCTCCCCCATGTGAGGGGTGCGGCTGGACCCTTGGGGCCCATGCGCCACCATGGGGTGCGGTTGGCCCAAGGGGGCAGCCGCACCACCCCCTCTCCCTTTAGTCCCACATGGCTAGTTGAGGAGAGGTGCACATCCTTTTTCCTCAATAAATAGGGACCCGGATTAATTGAAAAAACACACAGAAAATTCAGGAATTAATTCCGGTTGGCCCAGGCTTCTCCCTAGTCCAATTCCTCCCTCCCCATCTCTCGACGTGCGCGGTCCCAAGTCTGGACAGCGTATACGGGAGACCTATAAACCGCAGCACACCGTTGTGCTGCGGGTTTCCACCCAAAGTTCTCGCTTCCGTTATTCCGGCTGGATCGGGGAGCACGGAGGTCATCGTCAAGGTCCGTACGTGTGCGAGTACTCGAGGTGCTGCTCTCTCACGAGTTCGGCACTAGGAGCTTCTTCATCGCCGCGTCTCCTTCTTCTTCGTCGCGCCAAGTTCTCCGCGACCTTGAGGTCGGCTACGTACGTCTTCATCGGCAACGCTTGTGCGGGAGCGTAATTCCCGCTATCGGTCTACAAGGGTATGTTTCCGATGACTTCTCCGTTACCGCATTACTAGATAGATAGATCCTGGCTAGTTTCGGTGTTGCGATAGTTAGAAAAATTATTGTTTTCTGCTACGAACCCCATCAGTGGTATCAGAGCCGATCTATGCGTAGTATTGCTGGTACGGTTAGAACACATGTTGAATGTGGGCATCATGTAATTGTTACCCTCTCGCGTGCACTTGCTAATGTTGTTGGCATTGAGTTGATGAAGCGGCCCGGACCGACCTTACGCGTACGCTTACGCGAGACTGGTTCCGCAACTAACATATGGCTTGTACCATATATGCGGCTAGCGGGTGTCTGTCTCTCTCTCTTTAGACGGCATGGCATTTTCAATGGAGGGCCCTGAAAAGGGTGTAATAGAGACAATTACTTAATCGATGTTGTGGTTGTATGTTCGTAGGTAAGAAACGGTTCTTTACGAAAGCCCTAGAGCCACGTAAAACATGCAAAAGATAAAGTAGAGAGCGTCTAACTTTGTTTTGCAGTGGGGCATTTTAATATGACATGGTTACGGTAAGTTTTATGTTATCGAGGCAAAAGGTGGCGCCGTAGACTCGGAGCACTGCCGGAGGCGCGCCATGAAGACCAAGGCGAGGCCATGTCATATCGCACTTCATTACATTATTTTGATATTGTTTGTTGTGTGTGCATCCTATTTGATTGCTTATATTAAGTATATATACAACGGTAGTATTAGGATGATCCCAAATTAATGCCAAAATTGTGTTCGCCCTTAGTGTGCACCACCAATAAAGTTCTACGTTACGGGGTACGCCGCTTGCGGTTACACTCGTCTCTTCGTTCGCATACAGTGGGTGTAAGCCACGTTGCACACGCAGATACACTAAGGTCAATTGGCGAGCCTAGTATGTACAGACATAGCCTCGGAACACGGGAAGATCGAAAGATCGAGCATGAGTCGCATGATTGTTGCGATTGGTAATTCGTTGCCTACCTTTGAAATTATTCTATCCGCCTGATCGATGGGGGTAATATAATGGATTAGATCGTGTAATCACTAAGTTATTTGTTTGGGATGAATTTCTTAGTGGAGTGTATTTTGATAATGTGATTATAAAATAAACTCATATTTTTATAAACTTAGCCTTACCTAGTCTTTGCAAATTATCTTTGTAGATCATGCCTTATCCTAAGGAAGAAAGTCTTGAGTTCAACCATTTTATTAGAAAAGAGAAAGTCTCCGGAACGATGGATCCAACTTCATGACGTGGTACAGAAACCTGAAAGACGTCCTCTACCAGAACGACATTTCTT
This sequence comes from Poa pratensis, assembly GCA_947311845.1. Taxonomy (NCBI): domain Eukaryota; kingdom Viridiplantae; phylum Streptophyta; class Magnoliopsida; order Poales; family Poaceae; genus Poa; species Poa pratensis. The sequence continues at coordinate 137,691,166 of CAMZMU010000052.1, read as the reverse complement.
ACGTGATAGGAGAATTGTTAGGAGATAAACCAGGAGACTCCGCAAGTGCAGAGGCGAAAGAGGATTTTCGTCAGCGTCGTGAGATTTGGAGAAGTGTTCAATCACGATGTATGTCTGCATGGATCATGAGCTGAAAAATGAGTTTCGCCATATGGAACCCGCTGTGATGATAGGTGCTCTTAAAGTTCGGTTCTTGAACCGAATGAAGCATGAGCAGTACAAGCAGCTGGACAAGTTTTTTCACTCAAGATGGAAGAACATACCTGCTTGGAGACACATTTGTGTAAGATGTTTGACATTCACGATGATCTCACAAACACATGCGATTACTGGATGGCGGATACTTTTGCAATACAGGCGGTGTTGCGTTCTCTACCTCCTAGCTATGAGGAGCTTGTCGATGAGTATATACTTAAAAGTGATTTCCTCCTCTTCAATGATTTCCTGGTTGAAATCAAAGACGTGGAGGAACCCATCGAAGGAGAAATAGATGACACGCAAGGTATATTTGATATACAAAGTTATAATTGTTATTTCTTACACTTGTTGATATTAAAGTATTTGATACTTATGTTCTGTTTTATTGAAACAGCACCAGAATATAACAGAAAATTGCAGAGTTCGACATGATGCGCGGAATGATGGCAAGGCAAAGTAGTTGATGGCCAAGGAGTTTCACGCCCATAGTTATCAAGTTTTGATTAGTAGTTTTGAATAAGAGTTTTGTAGTCGAATTTGAGAGTGATTGTAATAAGTATGTCTTATATTCGATGAGACAAGTTATTCATATTTGTAAGAGACAAGCAAGTTGTTTTATTATGAATAAAGTTTTCTTATGATCATATTTCGATTATGAATAAGTTATTCATGATTAATCTTTTGATAGCAAAGTGGATTTGAATGTTAAAATAAATATCCTAAGTCAATAATAAAATGCACTACCGAATATTTAATCATATTATTGTTGCAAATATTTTGGATATTTGATCTTGTGTATTTGCATACAACGATGATTGAAAATATTGATAAGTCAATATGAGAAAAATTTGATTTGAGATCATGCAAGATGATTGTGAATTAAATTGTGTAGTGGAAATTATTATTGAAACCTTTGTTGTATGTCTAAGTAAATAATAAGTATTTACTAAAAGATACAATTATCTGAAATTATTTGATTTGATCAAGAAAGATTTTTCGGATAGAAAAGGAGGATATAAAATCAAGTCAGTAATTGGATTATAATAGCAAGGATTTTAAAGATTTATTTTATCATGAAGGTTTGTGAAAATTCGGTTCACAAAAGGACTTGTGAAATTCGGTTCACAAAAATTGATGCACATTGATGCATAATCAAACATGTTGATTTATGTAGACATTATATCATACTCTATTTTGAATAAAGTATAGTCCTAAAAATCATCTCTTAATATTTTAGAAATCACGTAGAAGGTTTTTCCGTTAGAATTAGTAAACTCCCTATTTTGAAGTCTTCACCCAAAATTCGTATGAACGACAATAAGTTGTGGTCATGGTTTATAGATTATATGATAATACGAAACTGTACGAAATAGTTCTTTGTAAAATATTCATAGGAATGAATATATGTTTCATATGGTAAACACCAACAAGGGCAAAACTAGTATTGCTAACTTGGTGATTCATTGAAAACAAGTTTCAAGAAAGGATATGAAATAAAGAAAAGCTTAAAAGGGGTAATTGACCTCACTCGATTTGTGAGAGAAATATTGTTTTCGGAATTTGATCCGACAACAAAACTCCACAAATGAAATGAAAAATGATGATATTTGATCATGGTGTTTTCATGCAAGGAGCTTTTTATAAATAGTAGGCATTAAAGAATATTTTTGTCCGGTCACAGATTAATATTTCATGATTTAATGAGCTTGTTACTAGAACAAGGGATACCTACGAAATACAAAGAAATTGGGGTGATGCCAAATTCGAATTGTGACTATAGAGTCATAAATCCAAAAGGTTGCATTCAAGATTGTATTAGTAAATGTTGCTTGAATCTTATTAAGTAAAAGGGTTACTTGATTTTTCACATGACAAGTTGTGTGAAAAGAATGAAACTGTGAGAAGGACATAAAGCTAATTTTGTCATGAAGAATGTCTTTGACAAAATCAAAATTGTTTTGACTACATTGGATGTAGACATGCCTAAGTCTTTTGGATTTGTATTAACAAGTATAATACATCGTTTGGAATTTTCGAATTGATACATGATCAAGGATTTCGGTTATGACCGAAATATCGAAGGAAATTATATCCGTATAATTTAAGTGGGAGTAGGACAGCTTACCGGAATAATATGTAAGTGACATATTGTTAAGTGGGAGCTTGTGGGCTACACAATATGAAATGTGTTTGACATTTTGAGTGGGAGCATTACAAGTTACACAATCTCAAATGTAATTGACATTTTGAGTGGGAGCTTAGTCAGGTGTTTATATGTAAATGACATATAATAGATAGGTACTAGGAAAATGAATTAGAAGTAATTATTGAATTACGATAAAATCATATATGTTTAAAATGTGAGCATCTGTTTTGAATAGATCATTTTAAAGAAGTCGAGGTGTTTTTCAGATTAGATTCTGATGTGTCAGAATAAGACGTAACGAGGAATTGGTCCTTGTAAATCTGGATAAAGTAATCATGGTTGTAAAAGCTGCACTTCTATGCCATGATAAGGTGCACATATAACCATATTATATACTCGAAAAGATATGATTAGTATTCTTACAAGAAGAATAAGCGCTGAGATGAATTTGTGATTCATATTAGTGGAACCAAAAGTATCCTTCATGTTTAAAAGAAACTAAGGATATGTGGTTATTTCAAATCTGTAAAGGATGATGAGTTTAACAAATGTTGTGTTAAAAGGATCAACCTAAATGACAGAAAGAAATAAGGATCAAGTCGTTATAGGATAAATTAAAAGGCATTAGGCTGACAATAGAATGTCAGGATCCACTTAGGTAAATATAGAAGTATAAAGATACTGCAAAAGTACATAGAGTTGGTAGAGAAAAGGTATTCTCTAAAACTGAGTGTGTTTAATGCAATTAACTGATATTGGATCAGAGTAAGCGCAGGGAAACAAAAGTCTCACTTAGTTGCCAAATATGTATATTTGTTATTAAGATAGCATGATGATATCAAATAAGGTGATATCAATGGTTTGCAAAGAACTTACGGTTATGAAAGGTTCAGGCCGAAGGAAACCTCTTCCACGAGCGAGCATTATCATAAACACTTATAAAAGATAAGGTTGTATGATTGGTATAGAAAATGCAGCTGTGATTTGTACTCTAGTGCAAGTGGGAGACTGTTGGAGATATGCCCTAGAGGCAAATAAATAATAAGATTTATTGCATTATCTCTTTAAGTTTATAAATAGTTTTATACCATGCTATAACTGTATTAATCGGAATTGTTAATACACGTGTGGTATGTAAACAAACCAGAGTCCCTAGTTAAGCCTCTAGATAAACTAGTCCATCAGTCAATGGATGATCGTGATTTCCCGATCATATTGCATTAACAGTTGATGGTGGAGTCATTTTATTGGGAGAATAATTTGATGGACATTACCCAAAGTATTGCAGTTAGGATCGTATCAGATAGTTCAACACTGCAATAGGATTATAACGTGGTAGCTTATTCCTTAGACCGTGAGATTACATCAAGTCGCTGCTTCTGAAAGATACGGCTGATCGCATCAAACGTCATGCCTCATAAGCTGACAATAAAGGTGACACTTTCGGGTATTGGAAGGAAGTAGTCGGGGCGAGTAATCAAGAGCGGGATTTGTTCATCCGTGTGACGATTGATATGTGCCCACTGGCGAGTGATTATATCTGTAAAGCTGCGCAGCGTATGACTAGGTCATTGAGAGATATAATTTCATGGGAACGAGTAAAGCAACCTTGTCGGTAACGAGATAAAACACAACATCGGATGTTGACGATCGTATCTCGGACAAGGAAGTATCAACGAACAAAGGGAATGACCATATCATGTTAACGGTTCAAAGATATTCAAGGTGATTTATTCTAGAATGCACGGGGCCGTCATAGTCATCCAGGGCTCCCTGACGGTCATTGGCGAGAGGGTCTCGACCATGTCTGGAATTTCTCGAACCGAGGGTAACACACTTAAGGTCTTGACGACGCTAGGAGAACGTTTTGGAAACATCGGAGTGGCTTAGGTATAGAGATAGGAGGTTTCGGAAAGTTCCGGCAAGAACGGAAGAGTTCCGGGGAAGACCGGAAAGTTCCGGGGAGACCGAAGTGAGTTCGGAATGATCCGGAAAATGTTTCGGAGTCATGGGAGATTAAATAATATGTAAATATATTATAATATATATATTATTTATTTAATTTAATAATAAAGAAAAGGAGAAAAAAGGGGCAGCTCACCTTAATGGGCCATAGGGCCCAAGAGGGGAAGCTCCCCCCCATGTGAGGGGTGCGGCTGGGCCCTTGGGGCCCATGCGCCACCATGGGGTGCGGTTGGCCCAAGGGGCAGCCGCACCACCCCCTCTCCCTTTAGTCCCACATGGCTAGTTGAGGAGAGGTGCACACCTTTTCCTCAATAAATAGGGACCATTAATTGGAAAAATACACAGAAAATTCAGGAATTAATTCCGGTTGGCCCAGGCTTCTCCCTAGTCCAATTCCTCCCTCCCCATCTCTGACGTGCGCGGTCCCAAGTCTGGACAGCGTATACGGGAGACCTATAAACCACAGCACACCGTTGTGCTGCGGGTTTCCACCCAAAGTTCTCGCTTCCGTATTCCGGCTGGATCGGGGAGCACGGAGGTCATCGTCAAGGTCCGTACGTGTGCGAGTACTCGGAGGTGCTGCTCTCTCACGAGTTCGGCACTAGGAGCTTCTTCATCGCTGCGTCTCCTTCTTCTTCGTCGCGCCAAGTTCTCCGCACGACCTTGAGGCACTAGTACAGAACGACACATCGGAAACGGGCCAAAAACCCTTCGGCAACGGAGAAAGGGTCCGTGTCCCCGCTTCCGATACTGATCTTGCTCCTGGAGGCGCCGACTTCAGTGGAGGTGCTGCTCTCTCACGAGTACTGCACAAAAGTCTTGCTCCTGGAGGCGCCGGCTTCAGTGGACCGTGTGGACGGAGCCCCGCTCCTACGTCTTCATGGCCGCCGCATAGTCTCCAGATTTCCTCCTCACCCTAAAGGAGATGAAAAAATCAAAATGTAAGCTCCTTCATCTCTACACAAGACATATGCTTCTTCATCGGCATTAAAAATATAGAACTAATTACAACTAGAACATAGCCTAAACAATGCCTCATATATAGGTAGATTGGACACACAAATTCCAGGGATGGAGCAAGCGAGCCAAGTAGGATGCACAAGATCGATGTGTATTTTTGCATATCACAAGGATCACTAGCGCCACCCCCGGATCACGCGGTGTCACCTAATTTTAATCATCGGCATAACAGAAATAAAGTTAAAATCAGAGCAAATGCCTACTAAAAACAGAGAAAATCCATGGATAAACAATTAGCTACTTACAACTAGAAAACAACTAAAATCTATGTGTAAACAATGCCTACTAAAAATAGAGCAAATCTATGGATAAACAATTAGCTACTTACAACTAGAAAACAGCTAAAATCTATGTGTAAACAATGCCTACTAAAAACAGAGCAAATCTATGGATAAACAATTAGCTACTTATAACTAGAAAACAGCAAAAATCTATGTGTAAACAATGCCTACTAAAACAGAGCAAATCTATGGATAAACAATTAGCTACTTACAACTAGAAAACAGCTAAAATCTATGTGTAAACAATGCCTACTAAAAACAGAGCAAATCTATGGATAAACAATTAGCTACTTACAACTAGAAAACAATTAAAATCTATATGTAAACAATGCCTACTAAAAACAGAGCAAATCTATGGATAAACAATTAGCTACTTACAACTAGAAAACAGCTAAAATCTATGTGTAAACAATGCCTACTTAAAACAGAGCAAATCTATGGATAAACAATTAGCTACTTACAACTAGAAAACAACTAAAATATGTGTAAACAATGCCTACTAAAAACAGAGCAAATCTATGGATAAACAATTAGCTACTTACAACTAGAAAACAGCTAAAATCTATGTCTAAACAATGTCTACTAAAAACAGAGCAAATCTATGAATAAACAATTAGCTATTTACAACTACTCCCTCCGTTCTGAATTAATTGACTCAGATTTAGTACAACTTGTACTAAATCTGAGTCAATTAATTCAGAACGGAGGGAGTAGAAAACAGCTATCCTACTGAACTGGGGTCTTACATTAGTCGAGGCGGGCTCGCTTAGCGTCGCCGCCGCGACGGAGCTAGCGCCGGCCTCCCCTGGCGGCGCCTTGCCCTCGCCGTGGACCAAAGAGAGGGCTATGGCGGCCCGGAGGTCAGACTGGTAGACCGCCTCCTCGGCGCGTTCGACTTGGGTCGACGCCTCGGAGAGGAGGACCGCCGCCTCCAGATCGGCCTCGCTTTGACGACGCTTGGCGTCCTCGCGCTCGAAATTGGCGCGGGAGAGTTGGCAAGCGATCTCCAGATCACGATCCTCCTCCTCTTCCTCCTCGTCGGAGGACGAGGACGAGGAGGAGGAGGAAGACGGATGGCGGCCGGGTACATCGCCTGGCGGATCTCGCGGTAGCTGCAATGGTGACCAAATGAGCGGGTGTGGCCAGAGCCTTCGCCGTGCGGACGAGCGCCAAGGCTGCGGGACCGGCTCGCAGGGGCCGGATCGGCGGTGGCCTGTTCCGCAAGCTCGTCCCGCAACACCAGCTGACGCTGCTGCTGCCTGAAGGCCCGGAGGGTCGGGCGGCCACGGCCGCGATGGCTGGATCTACCAGCGCCGACGGTGGAAGCCATGCGAGAGAGTGGAGAGAGAGGAGACTGTGCGGCGGCTAGGGTTGGAAGTGAGACACTGAGAGTGAGAGTGAAGGGCATAGTAGGTTCTTATAGGCCGGTTGTTGGGCTGCTTCTAATGGCAACAGAGATTACGAAACTGTCCGTGTGCGATGAACACACATCGGTAACGGAGTTAAACCAAACTCCATTGCCAACATATATTCCACTATTCACCCGTTGCCTTTGTTGTGGGCCTGCTTTACGGCCCAGTGCGGGCACGCGGGGGATGTCGCGATTTACCGTCGCCTAACTCCTGCCGTTGCCATAGAGGGGTATCCGATGTGTCGTTCTGTACTAGTGAGGTCGGCTACGTACGTCTTCATCGGCAACGCTTGTGCGGAGCGTAATTCCCGCTATCGGTCTACAAGGGTATGTTTCCGATGACTTCTCCGTTACCGCATTACTAGATAGATAGATCCTGGCTAGTTTCGGTGTTGCGATAGTTAGAAAAATTATTGTTTTCTGCTACGAACCCCATCAATATTCACTATCGTTCGTCCCTTTGCGCTTATGCCAGTCTCAAACGGTGATCGGACGTGATCCCTAACCAGAACTCCGCATTGTTTTTTAAATACATCGGCAGCCTTTTTGGGTTCCTTCGGTTCGCCCGTAGGGTATATGACCTCAAATGTATAATGCGTAGATAGGGCCAACTTTTTGGTCGGGCCTCCTTTGGAAGATTTGCTCGATGTGGAGGCCTAAGAAAGAAACATTCGTCAATTTATATATATACAACTCAAGTAATGCATCTACTGATCGCCGAACTTCTTATATATACCTCGCCGGACTTCGTTAAGGGTCCACCGGCTTCTCCATCATCGGAGCCGTCGGCTTCATCCTCACGTCGTCGACCTCCATTCCATCCCCGGAAGGGTTCAGATACGACGATGGAGATTCGGCTGGATCAGCACCTGGGGCGTCGTGGATTATATTCTCGAGAATTTCTTCCTGTGTTAGGTCTCTGCGGATTGGACTAGGTGGATCCATTGTTTCTGCAAAATGCACACAATATTATTTCAAAATGCATTAAATAAAATGAGTATCAATTGTTATGAATAATTACTAAAGCAATGAATACAAGTCACTTATCTAATGTGTATCAATTGTTATCATCAATACTTTGTAATTAAAAATTTACTACAAATCTATTAAGTCACAATATATCCCTACAAATCAATTACTAAAAATTACTACAAATCAATTACTAAAATTTACTTAGTCCTAGAATTTATTTAAATGAATTATCATACTTTAAAACAAAAATGGTTTTCATAACTTATTCCATTTTGAAAATGAGTTCAAGATATTTTATATTACAAAATATTACTCTTAATATTCCTAGAATTTAATTGAGATAAAAAATATACATTATAAAGCCCTATTTTAAAATGATTCGTAAAAGAAACATATAAGATTATTGAATATTAATAACAAACAATATACTTCAAATTATACAAAATATACTTCAATAATCATCAATTCATCAACTTCAATAATCATCAAATCATCAAATATACTTCAATAAGCAGGGAAATTGAAGACAAAATTCTACAAAATCTCCCGGAGATGCTCCGGCAAGAATCTCCCAGAGATTGGTGGCGGCGTCGCTTGGTTTTGACCACCGGAGATGCTCCGGCGACGATCTCCCGCGGCGGCGACGATGTGGCGCTCGGGGAAGGCGAACAAGAAGAAGAGGGGAGATGGAGGGCACCGGAGTGCTCAGAGTCTCACCAGAAGCACGAAGACGGCGACGGAGCTGGTCGGAGATGGCTGGGGAGGTCGGACGGTGACGAGCTCGTCCTCGAGCGCGGCGACCGAACTTGGGGAAGAGGAAGGCGGTGGCATCCGGAGCAGGAGAGGACGGCGACGAATCGGCCGGCGGCAGGCGCGGTGGCGCAGTGGATTTTGGCAGCCTGACGGCATCTCCTCTGCTTCTGCCCTTCGTCTTCGATGAAAAAATGGCTATGGATCCAACCGTGGCTTAAGTAGTGGAGGGACCTTTAGTCGCGGCCCGTGGCTCAAACCGCGACTAAAGGGGTGTCTTTAGTCCCAGCCGGTGCCACGCACCGCGACTAAAGGGGTGGGAGGGCTTTTCATGTTCCCGCGCGCTACCCACACCTTTAGTCGCAGCCCGTGGCTCAAGCCGGGACTAAAGGCCCAAAATTGCGCGCGCAACTCAATTTTTTTTACATTTAACAAAACTAGGACCTTTTTTAAACATTTGAATTAAGCAGTTTTTGCATATTTTTGAATGTGAGAAAACTTTCAACATGAAAAGTGTTTAAATTTGTATAACTATTCCAAAACCATTTTCTGTTTTATAAAAATTTTTTCTAACTATTCAAACTATTAACCATTTTGCCATTTTGAATTAAAAAATGCATTAACTTTTATCTTTTGCATATTTTTGAATCTCACTAAACTTTCAACATGAAAAGTGTTTGAATTTGAATAACTAATTCAAAACCATTTTCTGTTTTATAAAATAATTATTCTAACTATTCAAAATATTAACCATTTTGCCATTTTCAATTATAAAATACATTAACTAATATTTTTAACTCATTAGTTGGAAATGCAGAGATAAAGAATACATTTTACACGATCGTCGTCGTAGCTAGACCAGCAGTAGGGAATGACAACAATCTTGGGTACATAGACGAACCATTTGTCCTAACCAATGATGTGGCTCAGGTTAGTCATACTCCTGCCTAGGCATAATACTTGTCCTCATAGTCGTCGTAGTCGTCGTCGTCGTCGTCGCTGTCGTCGGACGGCGCTCGCCTAGACTGGAAGTGATGGTAGCGCAGGCGGGGGTTATCGCCGACCGTGATGTAGTCCATGACGCTCTGGAGAGTCCGGCCGCCCCACCACAGCCGACAGCCGACCTCGTTGAAGTTCGAAGGAGGCGGGCCGTCCTCCTCGTACCTGGCGAGCGCCCTCTCACGCCGATTGATAAAGAAGGCGTCCCAAGTCGGGCGGTAGTCGGGATCCCAGCGGGGATTCATCCGCTGCTCCGGAGTGAGCTCGAGGTAGTAGTGGTTCGTGATGGCCGCCCGACGTGCCAAACCTTGAGGGACAGGAGGGACCGGCACGCCTCCGGTGCTCAGCCTCCAGCCGGCGGGGATGTCGTAGCCGGGCGGGCAGGGGTAGTTCGAGGCGCAAAGCGCCTCCGCCTCCGAGTAGGTTAGAGTGGGTACGGTGGAAGACATGGGAGAGTGATGAGGTTGCAGATATGAGTTTAGATGTGCTATGCCAATGGAGGCCATGACTACATATATATAATGAGAAATGGCGGGAAGATGGAGGCGGGAAGTGGTGGAAAGCGCGGGAAAAATAAGGCGTGAGGAAACAGAACTTTAGTCCCTGTTCGAGCCACCAACCGGGACTAAAGGGGCTTATTTCTTCCCGCCAATTTTACCAACCGGGACTAAAGTGAATCCCACCAATAAGGAAGAAGCACACGGATCGTGTGTTTCTTTCGAGCGCTTGTGAGCCGTTGGATCAGGTGTGTGTTTCTTTTGAGGGCTTGTGAGCTGTTGGATCAGCACTAGCACAACCACTTTGTGAGCCACACAACCCTATATATAGCCCACTCTCAGACATGTTTGGCACTCACTCTGTACTCATTGTAGTTCATTTCGTAAAAAAGCATTCGGATTCCCTGCATACATCCGACGGTGCATTTGATATGCGGGCACTCACGAGTCACCGTCGAGCTGTATGCAGGGGAAACCGTATGTTTTGTTCTATCTACAAAATCTTTCAGTTCATCGACCGAATACAAATCATTCGGGTTTTGTAAGTAGCTACGTCCTTCAGTTCGTCGACCGAATACAAATCATTCGGGTTTCCTAATTAGCTACGTCCTTCGGTTGATCGACCGAATACAAATCATTCGCATATAGTCAAAACATACGGTTTGTATTCGCATATAGCCATTATTACACATCACCAACATCCCTATCTAGTGTTGTGGTTTTCTTCTGCGCCGTAGCCATGGAGAATCTTCATCATTTAATAGATGCATGGGTCAGTTTTCACTATGAAGGGCGGAATTTCATGAAACTTATTATAATCTTCTGACATGTCTGTCTTGTTTCCACTTCCACGATGTTTCTTTTCCCTGAAAGAACTATGTGGCGCTTTGGCTCATCGGACGATGTATTCTTTTGCTGATTTCTTTTTCTCGTTGGTAGACATGTCCTTCACATAGAAAACCTGAGCCACATCATTGGCTAGGACGAATGGTTCGTCCATGTACGCAAGATTTTTGAGATCCACTATTGTCATTCTGTACCGCGGGTCTACCTTTTCCCCGTCTTTCAGCTGGACCCATTTGCACCGAAACAAAGGGACCTTAAAAGTAGGTCCATAGTCAAGTTCCCATATCTCCTCTATGTACCCATAATATGTGTGCTTCTGTCCATTGTCATCTGTTGCATCAAAGCGGACACCACTGTTTTGGTTGGTGCTCTTTTTATCTTGGGCGATAGTGTAAAATGTATTCCCATTTATCTCGTACCCTTGGAAAGTACATATAGTCGAAGATGGTGACCTGGCCAACAAGTACAGCTGATCTCCAACAGTGGTGTTCATGAGATGTGTCTGCAACCAACTGCCGAAAGTCGCCTCGTGTTTCCCTTTAATCCAGGAGTCAGCCTTCCCCGGGTTTTTGGAGCATAGAATATTCTTGTGTTTCTCGATATACGGAGCCACCACGGTGAAATTGTGTAGAACTGTGTAGTGTGCTTGAGTGAAAGAATCCCTGTCCCTACATACCGTTGCTTTCCTTCCTAGTGTGCCTTTTCCAGTCAGCCTCCCCTCATACCGAGATTCAGGAACACCAATCGGCTTAAGGTCAGGAAGAAAGTCAACACAAAACTCAATGACCTCCTCTGTTCCATAGCCCTTGGAGATGCTTCCTTCTGGCCTAGCACGGTTATGAACTTATTTCTTTAAGACTCCCATGAACCTCTCGAAGGGGAACATATTGTGTAGAAACACAGGACCGAGAATTCTAATCTCTTCGACTAGGTGAACTAGGAGGTGCGTCATAATATTGAAGAAGGATGGCGGGAACAACAACTCAAAGCTGACCAGACATTGGACCACATCAATCTGTAACCCTGATAGACTTTCTGGATCGATTACCTTCTAAAAATTGCATTGAGGAATGCACATACCTTCACAATGGCTAGTCGAAAAATTTCCGGTAGAATTCCCCTCAATGCAACCGGAAGCAATTGCGTCATAAGCACGTGGCAGTCATGAGACTTTAGGTTTTGGAATTTTTTCTTTCATATTTACTATTCCCTTTATATTCGACGAGAAGTCAGACGGGACCTTGATACTGAAAAGGACTTCAAAAAGGATTTCCTTCTCTTCTTTGGTAAGAGCGTAGCTGGCAGGCCCTTGAAACTGCCCTGGATGCATGCCGTCTCGTCCTTTATGACGTTGCTGGTCCTCCCGTGCTTCCGGTGTATCTTTTGACTTTCCATACAAGCCCAGGAAGCCTAGAATATTCACGCAAAGATTTTTCGTCAGGTGCATCACGTCGATTGCAGAGCGGACCTCATGGACTTCCCAATAGGGTAGCTCCCAAAATATAGATTTCTTCTTCCACATGGGTGCATGTCCGTCAGCGTCATTCAGAACAGGTTGTCTGCCAGGACCCTTTCCAAAGATTATATTTAAATCCTTGACCATACCAAATACATCAGCACCAGTACGGGGGACAGGCTTCGTCCGGTTTCTTCCTTGCCATTGAAATGCTTGCCTTTTTCCTTAAGTGATGCCTGGGCGAAAGAAAACGACGATTGTACGGGTACACATTCTTCCTACATTTATCCAGATATATAGTTTCAGTCTCATCTAAACAGTGCGTGCATGCATTGTATCCTTTGTTCGTTTGTCCTGAAATGTTACTAAGAGCAGGCCAATCATTGATGGTTACGAACAGCAACACTTGAAGGTCAAATTCCTCCTGTTTGTGCTCATCCCAAACACGTACACCTAGTTCGGCCCACAACTGCAAAAGTTCATCAACTAATGGCCTTAGGTACACATCAATGTCGTTGCCGGGTTGCTTCGGGCCTTGGATGAGCACTAGCATCATAATGAACTTGCGCTTCATGCACAACCAAGGAGGAAGGTTGTAGATACATAGAGTCACGGTCCAGGTGCTGTGACTGCAGCTCTGCTCCCCAAAAGGATTCATGCCATCTGTACTTAGACCAAACCATAAGTTCCTTGCGTCACCTGCAAAGTCCGGGAAGTCTCTCTCGATTTTTCTCCACTGCCGACCATCAGCGGGGTGCCTCAACATCCCGTCTTTCTTACGGTCTTCCATGTGCCATCGCAACAACTTGGCATGCTCTTTGTTTCTGAACAAACGTTTCAACCGTGGTATTATAGGACCATACCACATCACCTTGGCAGTAACCCTCTTCCTGGGTGGCTCGCCCTCAATATCACCAGGGTCATGTTTTCTGATCTTATACCGCGATGCAGTGCATACCAGACATTTATCCATATTCTCGTACTTCTCACCGCGGTAGAGGATGCAATCATTAGGGCATGCATGTATCTTCTGCACGTCTAATCCTAGAGGGCAGACAAGCTTCTTTGCTTCGTACGTGCTGGCGGGCAATTCGTTCTTTCTTGGAAGCATCTTCTTCATTAGTACCAGCAACTTTTCAAATGCCGAGTCAGTCACACCGGTCTCTGCCTTCCACTTCAGCAATTCCAGTGTGCTACCCAGCTTCTTCTGGCCATCTTCACAAGTTGGGTACAACAATTTGTTGTGGTCCTGTAACATCTGCTCGAACTGCAACCTCTCCTTTTCTGTGTCGCAGCCTCGCCTTGCATCAGAAATGACCCGACCAAGATCGTCAGCGGGCTCATCTGGTGCCCGTTCTTCACCCTCTTCTTCTTCATTGTCTTCCATTTCGGTATCAGCGTATTCAAGGAACATAGATTGGTAGTTGTCATCATCGTTCTCTTCTTCATCGCCGTCTTCCATCATAACCCCTCTTTCTCTGTTCTTGGTCCAAACATTATAGCCGGACATGAAACCGGGCCGAAGCAGGTGGCTCTGAATGACTCTTGAGGAAGTGTGATCCTTCTCATTCCGACATTCAACACATGGACAAAACATAAAGCAACCCCCATGCTTGTTCGCCTCGGCCGCAAGGTGAAAAGAACGCACGCCTTCTCTGTAAGCGGCAGAGCGTCGGTCACCGTACATCCATGGATGGCTCATTTGCATCATAGAACTATATATCAAACGCAATCACGATGCTAAAATTAGTACCGCGTAGTCTAAACGAGAAAATAGTTGCAAACCTTTTAGGACACTTGGAAACAAAGAGGAGGAAGCTTAAGTGTGGTTCGGGCACCTCATATCATGTTTGTCTTGTGTGAACTCAAGTGGCATTGCTCTAACTGGCATTTCACCGAACACCTCTAGTGCATATGAAGAAAAAAAAACTAGCACAAACGTACACCACCTCCCACCAGAAAAAAAACAAGAGAGAGGGGAGAGGGGCTGCCATATATATATATAGGGCCAGCCCATTAGTCCCGGTTTGAGAAACAAACCGGGACTAAAGGTGGGGCACCAGGCCGCAGCGGGCCACAGACCCCTTTAGTCCCGGTTTGTATCTCAAACCAGGACTATTGGGCCATAACGAGCTGGGACTAAAGGGTGCCGTACGCTTCGGTGTTTTCGGGGCGACGTGTCCGGACCATTAGTCCCGGCCCAGGCCACGGCCGGGACTAATGGCCCGGACGAAAGGCCTGTTTTCTACTAGTGCGAGTTCCCAGTCGTCCGTGCAGTGCAGGTACGATCACGAAGAACATCAATGTTAAGTAGATAAGTAGAAGTCCAGGAGCCGTACCGCTTTGTCTAACCAGGCGCGGTGGATCTCGGCCCTCGTCGGCGGGAGGGCTCCGTTTTTCTGGTTTAGTGTCCAGGTTTGCTGGGGCGGCGTTCTGTTGGTGGCGGCGGCGCTTCTTGCAATAATGTCTTCCCGGCTTCAGCCCCATCTCGGCGGCGACGTCGAGAACCTCGTGAAAGTGGTGTGGTTCTCGAGAACTTCTTCTGGCGATGGCGGTCTATGGATCGTCATGGAGCTTTATCGATGATTCATCCTTCTTCTTAAGCTCTAGGATGGATGTGATCTTCTTGACCCGTTCGACGACTTCCCGTCCGTAACCAACAACGCCAGGACGGCTCTCGGAGGTTGAAGGCGAAGGACATCTCAAGGATCTCGTTGTAATTTCGTTTTTTGTTGAAATGTTTTGTACTGTTCCATGTTTTTTTAATGCCAAGGTCCCTTTCGCAAAAAAACACATTGGAGTAAGGGAGGCGTTTTGTCTCCCGAGCTCACATACTCCTGGCTATAAACAAATTAAAAAAATACTAAAATATTTTTACAAATTTTGAAAAAAATAGTGAGAGCATATACATGTTTTCTACATATGTGTTAAGTTTCATGGTGAAATGACATTTGTATTGCTCTCTGCAAAAAACAATATCTGTGATTAAAAAAATATATTTTGAAATCTCATTCCGGTCACTTTTTTTTGCACAAATCACTATGAATGTCATTTTAGCACGAAACATGGCACACGTGTAGGAAACTTGCATATGTTAGTCCCAATTATTTTTAGAATTATTTAAAATGTTTTACTATTTTTTCGATTTTGTTATTCAGCCAGGAGCAGGTGAGGTCGGGAGTCAATTTGAATTTCTGAAAGCGAGTGTGTGAAGACTGTAACACTAGATAGGTGGGGAAGCAACGAGAACACCGGTGGCTCGGGCTGTTCTTTGTCGTGCCAGCCAAAAAACTCGTAGTTTCTCAAAGTGTCATCAAACCATGACTGGTCCTTTTGATTTAAAAGATTTGCATAAAAAATAGAGGATTTTAATCCTTAAGAGTTTTTTCATGGTGGTTGTTTGATTTGTAGGTTGAATTTCATAGAATTGTTTTCTAAGGAATTATTTGCACTAAATTTTATAGGAAACATAATATCCACATAAATCTCTTTTTTTAGAAACCTTTGTTTTTTGTGATAGAATAAGAATAAATGTTTGATGCACATGAAATCGTGTATGATTGAAGTGGGCAAGACATTGATATTCCCCATTTCTCTATCTCAAAGAATCGACGGGGCTCTATATACCGCTTGACGCGTAATGAGCGGTGCTAGCCATACTATTAGGGCATCTCCAAGGGAGGCCCCAGTCAGTGCCCCCCACCCACCCCCCCCCCCCCCCCCCCCCAACAATTTTGGGTGTCCGCGCAGAAAATCGGCCTCCAAAGGACCCCCATCAGTTCAAAAGTGGGCCACAAATTCTCTTGACATCCCAAGAACCCCAACTTTCCATACTGTTTGCGGACAAGTCAGGACGCAACCTTCACCTAGACATTCTCTTATCCTTTTGCTATGTAGTGATCTAAAATATAAATCAACTTAGATTTTTGCATTTCATGATTTCCCATTTCATTCCTTCATGTTTTAACCCGATGAGATATTTAGAGTATTTTTCTACACATATACACTTATTCAGATGTTTTGCTTTGCTTAAGACCGATCCACTACTTTTTGTATAAATCAGTTACACATACCACAAAGAAAAGAGAAAATGTCTCAAATACATTTTTGTTGCTCCTAAACCTGAACCTGATCACTTAGCAATGGTTGAACTTGAAGTGAAAGAACCGAGTCAAAATGAAGAACATAAAACAGATGAACTTGCCTTATTTGAGGCATTGATTTTTTGAGCGAGATCCCACATTACATCTATAGATTTGGAAATACCTACAAATTGTGAGATATGAAGTATGAAGAGCTTCTTTGCGGCTAGGTCCTATGCATCCCAAACAGAAGAAGTACCTTCTGAACTACAAGAACATCAAAGACGTTTTCTGTTCAGTTTGTTCCATCTTTTCCCATCATGGTTGGAGTACTCCGATAGTGCTATTGTGCATATTGTTTCTTTTACTTTCTCTGCACCATAAACAAAAAAAAGTTTTTTAATGTCTTCACTGTTCTATGTTTTGATGTTTGGAAGAGAGTCAATGATGGAAAGAAGTGTGCATTTTTAGCTCATGTTGGATCTGGACCTTGCTCACAACACAACAATTTTCTGGGAGATTGTCAGGCTATATTGAACTAGACACATATCAACCATTATAAAGGTGCTAAGCGACATGGACGGATAAAATGATTGACTGCCGTGGAAAACAACAGTTGCAACCGTCAAGTGGTCAACATTTCAGTGTTGTGCTTTTAGAGGCCATGATGAAGCAGTCGAGTCAAGAAACAAAGGGAATTTCATTTGAATGTTAACACTTGTTGGAGAATTCAATCATGATATTGGAGCTATCATTTTGAAGAATGCTCCACGTTGTTTCAGATACATATCTCATGAGGTTCAACTAAAGATCTTTTGTACCTATGCAGCAAAGTTAGAGCCCATATCTGGCAAGAAAGGATATGCAAACTTCGCCATTATAGTGGATGAAACGTGTGATGCGAAAAAAGAGAGCAAATGGCAGTTGTTTCAGAGTCGTTGAGAACGATGGAGTTTTACAAGAGCACTTCTTTGCGCTGAAACATGTAAGAAACACCAAAGCATTAACACTAAAGCGAGAGTTATGTGTTTGATTATCCAAGCATGGGTTTGATGTCCAGATTTTTCGTGGTCAAGGGTACGGTAGGGCAAGCAATATGAAGGGGGAGATTAATGGATTGCAAACAGTTTTCCTCAAAGATTTTTTGTATGCATATTATGTTCACAG
The DNA here is from genome assembly GCA_947311845.1 of Poa pratensis. Lineage (NCBI taxonomy): Eukaryota > Viridiplantae > Streptophyta > Magnoliopsida > Poales > Poaceae > Poa > Poa pratensis. The sequence goes on along the minus strand of CAMZMU010000052.1, from coordinate 137,673,376 downwards.
TTATGCGGCTTGCACTTGTTTCTGCATCTAGGAATGTTGTGCATGTTAGCCAATTCTTCCATAATTTTTTTTATAATAAACACAGTTGACTCCTATTCCAAACAACGTGATGAGTTGCATGATGCCCAGGTTCTTCAGATAGCACACTTATTTTACATTGATCAAACTTAATGTCGTAAGTTCAGTTATGCGAACTATTTCCTCTGATGCAATAGCTAGGTCAAATCGTGTCGATGGAGATACTACTTTCATCTACTTGGCCTCTTTTGAATTTGCATTTTCATATGTATGATAAGAGAAATATTGGGAATCATCTAAGCTCTTGGAAAAACTTTACAAAAGAAATCACATGACATAGTAAAATGTAATTCGATTTGTGTTACTTACTAGAGATGTTCAAGAAAACCTGCCATTGGATAATGGTTGGGAATATGGTTGGGAATATTTGTATCCCTTTTGCTGACCGAGAATTAAGTTAGAACTCGGCCAACCCTTTCACCGGTTGATTTGCATCACGATTCGTGTACCTGAAATTGGGTTAGCGAAAATTGGACATGAAATTTGTGTAATTCACATGAATTGCTTATGCACTTGGGTGCATTGCATATGAAATTGGGTTACCGAAAATTAACTTAATTATATGTTTATCGAGAATTAGCCGCGACCTAGTTTTATAGTGTTACTCTGATACCAAAAATGGATTTACATCTTTTTGTGCTATTAACATATGCAAAATGGTTGGGAAGTACTACCCAACAGATTTCACACAACAAGATATGACTGGATTGGAGCATCAGTTGGACCATTTTGCTCATGAGCTCCCAACAATGATGATTTGAAGAAGGCTACAACATTCACTGCACTTTGTCAATGCCTTGTTGTGACAGGATGTCACGTGATTCACAATTTGCTTGATAGATTGCTTCGCTTGCTTATTAGTCTCCCGATTTCGACCAGTAGTGCTGAGCATTCATTCCCTGAAAATTATCAACGTGAGATTGCCCAACAAGATGGAAGTTAATTATCTTACAAATAGCTTGCAGCTACAAGTAAATGAAAAATTGCTGCACAATATAGCTGTCAAGATTACAGTAAAAAAAACTGTCAAGATATCATGGTGAACTTCAAGGCTCGCAAGAACAGCAGAGCAACTATGTAATTAGTATCTAACCCCATAGTCTGGCTTGGTTTGCTTGTATTTTGCTATATTGTCTTTTGCTTTAGAGTATTATTAAATCTGAACTAATTGGTGCTCTAGTATGGTATTGTGTGAACACATTTATATATTACTCCAGTGTAGCTTTATGTGGAAATTCTCTACTGATTTAATGGTTACATTTTTTACAAGACATGCAAATGATTGTTTGACATTATAGGCAATTGGCTCCCTTATACATTTTCCTCCACGCTCCGCCACTGCAGCTCTCACCTCTCCTCTTCTCCCTTAATATAGACAGACAGCTCTTCTTGCATGCAGGAGACCAGGTCTCCCTCGCAACGAGCACCACACGCGAGCAGTCTCTTCTTTTCCATATCCCTCCCTTGTCGCGCCATTACTTCGTTTGCAAACCATCGCAAGCAACCGTCCATGGACGGGCACACAGGCGTGACGCCGTCCAATTGAAATGCTATGTGCGCAACGGGTGCTTACAAAGAAAGCGACGAGAGCGTGGGAGCTAGGCGAACATGTCGAACACGCAGGGGAAGAAAGGGAACAGGAACGCAGGCGGCGGCGGCGCGCCGACAGGCGGTCGGTCGTCGTCTGGACAGGGGGTGAAGTTCGCGCGCCGGACCGCGAGCGGGCGGTACCTTAGCCTGTCACGTGAGGACATAGACATGGAGGGCGAGCTGGCGGCGGACTACGCCAACTACACGGTGCAGATCCCGCCGACGCCGGACAACCAGCCCATGATGGACGGCGCGGAGCCGGCGACCGTGGCGATGAAGGCCGAGGAGCAGTACGTGTCCAACTCGCTCTTCACCGGAGGGTTCAACAGCGTCACGCGCGCCCACCTCATGGACAGGGTCATCGACTCCGAGGTGACGCACCCGCAGATGGCCGGCGCGAAGGGTGCCCGCTGCGCCATGCCGGCTTGCGACGGCAAGGTCATGCGCAATGAGCGCGGCGAGGACATCGACCCCTGCGAGTGTAGGTACGTATGAGCAATCTGTTGATTAATTGTTGGTCGTAAATTAATTGATGAAATGCATGAATGCGCGCAGGTTCAAGATCTGCCGTGACTGCTATCTGGACGCACAAAAGGACGGGTGCATCTGCCCGGGGTGCAAGGAGCATTACAAGATTGGCGAGTATGCCGACGACGACCCCAACGACGTCTCTTCGGGGAAGCTCCACCTCCCGGCGCCCGGCGGCCTCAACAACAACAAGTCCCTTCTCGCCCGGAACCAGAATGGCGAGTTCGACCATAACCGGTGGCTCTTCGAGAGCTCCGGCACTTATGGGTACGGCAACGCCTTCATGCCCAAGGGCGGCATGTACGAAGACGACCTAGACGAGGACGGCCTCGGCGGCGGCGATGATGGCATTCCGGAAATGAAGCCGTTCAAGCCACTGACGCGCAAAATGCCGATGCCGGCGTCCATCATCAGCCCGTACCGGATCTTCATCGTCATCCGGATGTTCGTGCTCATCTTCTACCTCACGTGGCGTATCCGCAACCCCAACATGGAGGCGCTCTGGCTGTGGGGCATGTCGATCGTCTGTGAGCTCTGGTTCGCCTTCTCCTGGCTGCTGGACATGCTCCCCAAGGTGAACCCAATCAACCGGAGCACCGACCTCGCCGTGCTGAAGGAGAAGTTCGAGACGCCGTCGCCGTCCAACCCGCACGGCAGGTCCGACCTGCCGGGCCTGGACGTGTTCGTGTCCACGGCCGACCCGGAGAAGGAGCCGGTGCTCACCACGGCCAACACGATACTATCCATCCTGGCCGTGGATTACCCGGTGGAGAAGCTCGCGTGCTACGTTTCGGATGATGGTGGTGCTCTGTTGACCTTCGAGGCGATGGCGGAGGCGGCGAGCTTCGCCAACATCTGGGTGCCCTTCTGCAAGAAGCACGACATCGAGCCACGCAACCCGGACAGCTATTTCAGCATCAAAGGAGACCCGACTAAGGAAAGCGGCGGTCGGACTTCGTCAAGGACCGGCGCAAGGTGAAGCGGGAGTACGACGAGTTCAAGGTGCGCATCAACGGCCTCCCGGACTCCATCCGCCGGCGCTCCGACGCCTTCAATGCGCGCGAGGACATGAAGATGCTCAAGCACCTCCGCGAGACGGGCGCCGACCCGTCTGAGCAGCCCAAGGTGAAGAAGGCGACCTGGATGGCCGACGGTACGCATTGGCCGGGCACGTGGGCTGCGTCTGCGCCTGACCACGCCAAGGGCAACCACGCCGGCATCCTACAGGTACTATGTTTTTTCCATTCCATGCATCCACCAAATTATTCATGATTACATTCTTGACATTTACACATGCCAGGTGATGCTGAGGCCGCCGTCACCAGATCCACTGTACGGAATGCACGACGAGGAGCAGCTGATCGACTACAGTGACGTGGACATCCGGCTGCCGATGTTGGTCTACATGTCAAGGGAGAAGCGGCCGGGGTACGACCACAACAAGAAGGCCGGCGCCATGAACGCGCTGGTGCGGTGCTCCGCCGTCATGTCCAACGGGCCCTTCATCCTCAACTTCGACTGCGACCACTACATCAACAACGCGCAGGCCGTCCGCGAGGCCATGTGCTTCATGATGGACCGCGGCGGCGAGCGCATCTGCTACATCCAGTTCCCGCAGAGGTTCGAGGGCATCGACCCGTCCGACCGCTACGCCAACCACAACACCGTCTTCTTCGACGGCAACATGCGCGCGCTCGACGGCCTCCAGGGGCCCATGTACGTCGGCACGGGCTGCATGTTCCGGCGGTTCGCGCTCTACGGCTTCGACCCGCCACGCACGGCGGAGTACACCGGCTGGACGTTCAAGAAGAAGAAGGTGACCACGTTCAGGCAGGACCCGGAGTCGGACACGCAGTCGCTCAAGACGGAGGACTTCGACGCGGAGCTCACGGCGCAGCTGGTGCCCAGGCGCTTCGGCAACTCGTCGGCGATGCTGGCGTCAATCCCTGTGGCAGAGTTCCAGGCGCGCCCCATCGCCGATCACCCGGCAATACTGCACGGCAGGCCACCGGGGTCGCTCACCGTGCCGCGGCCCCCGCTGGACCCGCCCACCGTCGCCGAGGCCGTGTCCGTCATCTCCTGCTGGTACGAGGACAAGACCGAGTGGGGCGAGCGCGTGGGATGGATCTACGGCTCCGTGACCGAGGACGTGGTCACCGGCTACCGCATGCACAACCGCGGGTGGCGCTCCGTCTACTGGATCAGCAAGCGCGACGCCTTCCTCGGCACAGCCCCCATCAACATGACCGACCGCCTGCACCAGGTTCATTATTCCTTGGATCGATTCATTCCCCTAGTAATCTCAGAGGGATCAGCGACAAATTTAATTGTTCCTCAACGAGCACATTCTAATCATGAAGCCATCGATCGATCTGCAGGTGTTGCGATGGGCGACGGGGTCTGTGGAGATCTTCTTCTCGCGGAACAACGCGTTCCTGGCGTCACGGAGGCTCATGTTCCTGCAGCGGGTGGCGTACCTCAACGTGGGCATCTACCCGTTCACCTCCATCTTCCTGCTCACCTACTGCTTCATCCCGGCGCTCTCCCTCTTCTCCGGCTTCTTCATCGTGCAGACGCTCAACGTCGCCTTTCTCTGCTACCTCCTCACCATCACCATCACCCTCATCGCGCTCGGCATCCTCGAGGTCAAGTGGTCCGGCATAGAGCTCGAGGACTGGTGGCGCAACGAGCAGTTCTGGCTCATCTCAGGCACGCGCAACCAGCTGACACTAATTAACGACATTTCTAGCTAATTAAGCTAGGATCTGATTGTGTATTTGCACAATATAATTTAATCTGATGGTGTAGGCACAAGCGCGCACCTTTACGCGGTGGTGCAGGGCCTGCTCAAGGTGATGGCCGGGATCGAGATCTCCTTCACGCTGACGGCCAAGGCGGCGGCCGAGGACAACGAGGACATCTACGCGGACCTCTACGTCGTCAAGTGGTCGTCGCTGCTTATTCCGCCAATCACCATTGGCATGATCAACATCATCGCCATCGCCTTCGCCTTCGCCCGCACCGTCTACAGCGACAACCCGCGCTGGGGCAAGTTCATCGGCGGCGGCTTCTTCAGCTTCTGGGTGCTTGCGCACCTCTACCCGTTCGCCAAGGGCCTCATGGGCCGCCGTGGCAAGACGCCCACCATCGTCTTCGTCTGGTCGGGCCTCATCTCCATCACCATCTCCCTCCTGTGGATCGCCATCAGCCCGCCCGACGCAAATTCCAGTGGCGGCGTCCGCCGCACCGGGTTCCAGTTTCCTTGATCGATTAGGACTTTCGGTATATGCTACCATTAAGCATGATGCATGGCGGATCGAGATGGTGCAGTGTAATGCAATAGACGAGTTAGCCAAGTTGTTGTGCTGAGTGTTACAATACTTTTTTTTTTTTTTTTGAGAAACACAGTACAACGCAGACGCTCACATACACGCGCATACACTCACCCCTATGAACGCACGCACGCACACCCTACCCCTATGAGCACCTCCGAAAGACTGAGCCGGCGGTTGGGTCTTGAGATTGACGAAGTCACCACGGGCGCCTCGCTGTCGACGGGTACGTCGCCTCCCACTGAAAGAATATTCCGCCTAAATGAGAAACACCAACGTCAAACCTGGGGTTTGAACTCTGGTGGGCTGGGGGTACAACCACCCTCCTAACCATCTTGCCACAGGCAAGTTCTCTACAATACTTTGTTTCTCCCGTAGATATGAAAGGATTGGGTCAGTGTTTATGTAGAGAAATGTGCTTTGTAAAGGTTAAATTGGTCGAATTGAAGGAATATAATCATATAAACTTGTATACATTGAAATATTATCCTGAAGATATCGACTTGTACGTAGGGGCGGGGCGGAGCTGGAGCTCGAGTCACCCTGATGCACTACTTTATTATGGTATTAAATTTTCACGAAACAATCTGATATATAAATGTATTTTTAACAAAGACAATGCGGCATAATAAGAGACAACATATAAATACAAAATAACTTGTAATAAAAATAAAAAAGGCAACTATATTGATAAAACAAAGGCACATTTACTTGTAACAGATGCTTGCATTTTCGAATTCCAAAATACATCATCAAACACAAAGATCCAATAACCTGCAAGATAAAAAAAAAAGTGGACTTAATTTTCAAGTGGAACATAGTAGAATGACAAAAAGCATATTACTCAAGTAGCTAAAGTTTTCACATTGCCTTTTACTTGTCTAGTACATTCGATTCTTCAAAACCAAGTATGTTTCTTCAAAGTACATTCGATAACAAATTTGTCCATAATATATATGTGCTTGATAATTAAATATTTCCTTTGAGACTTCAAAATTTGAAAAATAAAATGATATATACATGTGTAGTGTGCATAAACAGTACCCACATATGTTACATGATTTCATCGACTAGCCACAACATTTGCACATTAATAAAGAAATAATAGGGAATTACCGATGGGAGAAGTTGACTGTGCATCAGAAGTGGTCTAAGGCACACCGGCCACCGGACAGCGTGCCTCCTAAGTGATTAAGACTAGTCACAGTGGGAGTAACATGAGTAGTAACATCAATGCCACGTAGACAAAAAATCTGACGTGGCGGGTAATTAATGAGGAGAGAGATGGTTGTGGTAACTAGCTATGTTACCGTAACATCACACATTTCAATGCAAGATGAGTGTAGAACTTAATAAATATGACACTACACACATGTTACTCCCCACTATGGAGGTATTAACTTAGAGTACTAACAAATCTATGTTACTAGTCTAAATTACTCCCCATTGTGACTAGTCTAACTGAATAAAGAATAGGTGAATTGAAGAGAAGAAGAAGCCCAGATCCCTGCGTGGCCGGTCCCCGATCTCCCTCGTGGCTGACCTCCTGGACCCAACTACTGGCAATTGGGATGTTGACATTGTTAGGAGTCTTTTCCAGCCGGAGGACGTGAAGTCCATCCTCGCGATCAGCATCCGGGATGGCATGAAAGACAATCTCGCCTAGCACTTCGACCCCAAGGGTCTCTTCTCTGTCAAGTCTGCTTACAAGCTGGTCGTCTTGCTCCGTGACAGACTTTCGGGCACGGAAGCAGCCTGTTCTGATCCTGGCGCCTCCCAGGAGTCAGTGTTCGACTGGAACCATATTTGGCGCCTCCGGGTCCCAAATAAAGTCAAGATGTTTGCCTGGCGTCTGGCTCACAACAGTCTGGCCAACCGCATGAAAATCCACAGGCTTGGTATTGATCTTGACACCAGATGCCCTGTCTGCAACAGGCTGAACGAAGATGGTGGTCATGTTTTTCTGTAGTGCAAGAAGGCCAGGTCGTGTTGGCTCATCCTCGGTCTGGGCGAGCTCTGGGAGCGCCTCCTCCAATGTGAGTCCTCTCATGACTTACTCCTGGAGATCTGGAAGAGTACCGAGGATGTCCAACTCAAGGCAGTTACCTTCATATGGGAATGGTGGAGTAACCGGAACAATGTTAACGCCGGGAAGACCAGTCTGGATCCTGCTGCTGTGTGCTCTCGGGTTGAGAGGCTTCTGGTTGATTTCATGTTGCTGAAGAAACCGGAGAAACCTGCCAAGCCACTGGACACTCACCGGTGGGTGAAGCCCCCTGATCGTTTTGTCAAGGTTAACTTTGATGGCTCCTTCAAAGCTGACACGGGCGGCGGAGGCTGGGGTTATGTTATCCGCGACCAAGCTGGAACCTTTGTTGCAGCCGGTGCGGGTAAGTTGATGAACCTGGGAAGTGCTCTGCAGGCTGAGGCGGAGGCCTGCCTCGCTGCAATCCATGGAGCGGACATGACACGGGCGGCGGAGGCTGACGCCTCTAACCTGGTGCAAGGCCTGAAGAGTGGCGATCTCGATAAGTCCGGGATTGGCGTGCTGGTGAAGGAGGCTAGAAGCATTTGCTCTTTGAATTTTGCTTCTTTCGAGTTTACTTTTAGTCGTCGATCTTGTAACAAAGCTGTCCATGAGCTTGCTAAGCTGGGAGCTATCTCTGAGTCCGAGGACTCCTACTGGGATGCTACTGCTCCCAGATGTATCGCTACTATTGTGGACAGCGATCTTGCGGTGCCAGTTTAATTGGAGTACCACGTTAAAATAAAAAAAATCGATGATGGCCGGTGATGAATGCGGTACACGCAGACGGAACAGAGGTGTACTCATGTGCTCAAGTCTGGAGCTGCCGCCCGCTGGCCTCCTTCTGCGTCGGGCTCGCCGATTTGTCTGCCTTCCGCTGGAGACCTGGAGTTTTCCATCGATCTCGAATTCAGCGATGCGTTTTTCTTTTTTTGTTGATGATCCCCGTGCGGCGGTGTACAAGAGGAGTTGGAATCGTGTGCGTCTTCGATCGATCGAAGTCATGTGAAAGCTAGGATGGTTAGGTCGATGGTTGTACCCAGCCCATCAGAGTTTAAATCCCAGATTTGACGCTGGTTTTCTCATTTAGACGGGATTTATTCTTCAGTGGGAGGCGACGTTCCTGTCGACAGCGAGACGTCTGTGGTGATTTCGTCAATCTCAAGACCTAATCCGCCGGCTCAGTCTCTCGGAGGTGCTCAGGGGTAGGGTGTGCGTGTGTACGTTCATAGGGGTGAGTGTATGCGTGTGTATCTGAGCGTCTACGTTATACTGTGTTTTGCAAACAAAAAAAAGAGTCACTGAAGCGTCGAAAGTGCGTGGCAGCTCGATCGGGAATGGACTCGCGGCCTTGCGCACTATAAAGGATGGGCCACCCTGATGCACTACTTCCAGCCCACCCTGATGCACTGGCCTTTCTGAGCTAATATGCACTAGTAAAAATAATTTTGGCCCGTATTCCTGTGCATCAGGGTGAGCCCATTGGGCTCCGCCCATGTGCGCTGCACCGCAAAAGTCGGCGGGAGAAATTCCGTCACCTCCCGCCAAAAACCCTCCCCTATATACCAAAAAAGAGGTGAACTAAATGGTTGATTCTTTTCTTCACCATATTTAAGACATAAGAGTACTAACCACACTTGTTGCCATGTACCAAACCTGCCTTTAGTAGGAGGGGGCATATGCCCCCCTATGCCCCTAGATATTTTTGTGTTGCGGAAGGTTCGTACTGTTGTAGGTCATGTTAGTTTGTGTTCTTTGTCCATTCGAAATGCACGAAGCGCCTATCTACTGGACAGGTAGCTGGCATCATCGTCGGCTCTATTGACTTTGTGCTTATCCTTGATGCGCTCATTTGGTGCGTCATGCGGCGTCGCCAGGCTGCAGGCGACACAGAGGCAGGTACGATGCAACAAAGTTTTCGTTTGTTTATACGTATTATGTATGGGGCAAATGCCTAATAAATTTAGTTTTATTGTTTCTGCAGGCGACAATGTTGTGCCTCACCCTCACTTTTGTCAAGTACTGACTGACGTCATGGACTTCATCGCCGCATTCTTCAACTTCCTACTCGCCCGCCTCCACGTTTTCCTCGAGTGCTTCACGGGCTTCACAGGCTACTGGCAATTCATCTTGGAATCATTGGGCCATGAATTCAAGTCGAAGAGATGTTTATCAGTACCGGATCGAGGACCGGATTAGTGACCTGACAAAAATTGTGTATAGTACTGTCTCATCCCGTGGATCGGTTTGGCAACACATGTTGTTTAGTCGTCTGCTATTCTTCGTTTTTCACTTTAGGCTTTCATCCTTCCACCTTTGGTTACCATATGTTTGCCCTACTTAATGATATGCTTAATGATAAAGATGTTTGCCATGCTTCTTCAACCTGATCTATGTCGTTATCGCCTTCATGCTCGCTATGAGCATGCAAAATCCGGTTTACTCCCTCTTATACTTTGGCACAGCCGCTGGCAGTTACGTCATTGCCTACTTATTATTATGCATTGTAAAGTAAGTAACATGCAATCCCTACTTCTTGGTCTGCATAATCGTCCATGCATAAATTTCCATATGCCTATATTTTTGTACATGGCTTTGTGGAAAAGAGTGAGGCCCACTATTCTGCCAATGGAACCGAATGAAAAGAGGTGAATTGAATGGTTGATTATTTTCTTGGCCAAATTTAAGACACGAGAGTACTAATTAATCATGCACCAAACATACCCTTAGTAGGAGGGGGACACGTGCCCCCCCCCCCCCCCCCCCCACGCCCCTAGAATTGTTTGTGTTGCAGAAGGTTCATATTGTTCTAGGTCATCTAAATTTATGTTCTTTGTCCACTCGAAATGCACGGATGCCCTCAAAGCATGTGGCAATGCCACTGCAACAGCATAGACACTTCTTAGCTAATGAGGATTACGTACAAACTTAGCTGGTGTGCTAATTGTATGGAAAGAGACAGCGGTTGTCGAGTAAGGTTGTCGTAGTTCTTAGCTAATGCTCTGCTGTGCTGTAAGCCTTACTTCGACGACGCGCAAGGTGGGGTGCTGCTGAACTGCGATTTCCGGCAATATCGTGTTGTTCGGAGGTGCTACGAACCTTGGCCCATGGAGCTGCATACGGTGTGTCTTGGTGCTACCAAGAAAGGGAAACGGTGCTACCGGCCATCGGCCCCGATTCTACCAGCCGAAGTCCGGGGTGCTACCACTGTCGGGCGGCGGTGCTACCAAACAAATTCGGGGTTGCTGCAAAGATAAGGCCGGGGTGCTACCACCGTCAGGCGGCGGTGCTACTAGATGAAGTTGGGTGCTGCAAAGCTAAGGCCGGGGTGCTACCACCGCCGGGCGTCGGTGCTTCCAGTGGTGGTCGGCGGCGCTACTAGCGAAGAGTGGCGGTACTACCAGCATTGTTCGGTGGTGCTACCACCAGTGGTCGGCAATGCTGCGAGCGGCGGTCTACAGTGCTACCCATGGTTGTCGGTGGTACTGCTAGCCATGGACGACCATGCTACTTGCCGGAATCACGATGCTTCTGCCGGTCCTGGACAGCGGTGTTGCTGCCGGTCATGGAATGCTACGACCGGTCTACGGTCGCGCTGTGGGAAGCGGTCGGTCTCCGATGATGGCGCGGCCTCGCTGCGGGAAGCGGTCGGTCGCCGATAATGTTGCGAGCCAGTGAGGTCTTGTCGGAGCTTGGAAAGAAGTGGCGGCGAGACGACTGCGGGTAGCTGATTACGTCCGTGAGTCACGCACGAGGGAGTTTTTTTCCAGGTCAACCGGTCAAGAGGAGGTGCATGTGAGTCAGGGTGGTCTCCTTCTTTAATCAAACGGTCCAGCACGATTTGATCCTGCGGCTCCGCAGGCGGAGGATCGAGCGGATCCATCCCCCGGAGGACGCTCAGCAGGCCCCTTCATGAAATCTGTCTCAAGTGTGTCAGACAGATCTCTATGTACTTTGGCTGGGCGTTGATAATCCAGTTGCTGCAAAGACAAATCGTGTTAGATAATGTACGGAAAATACTTAATAAAGTGTCGAGATATCGATATTGTCGTAGAAGCAATTGATATATAGCTTACTCTGTCAAATTTGCCCCCTTCTGTTTGAACAAGCATTTATAGACCTGATTGGCCTTGACTGGAGCCCTATGAGTAGTCTCATACCCCATCACAAAGTTGTATGCTTGTTTAGTAGGGTTAAACCCTGCCTTGTACAGCCCATGGTTCAGTGGGTTTTAGATCTCCTTGTTTAGTTTCACTACTATGGACTCTTTGTTTTCCTCCTCTTTTCATTTTTTGCCACCCTAGTTTTTGAGCAGGTTTGGATTGGGCTGTTTTGTAAGGAAAACCTCTAGTTTTTCTATTAATATATAAAATCCTCACACCGTACAGGTTTTCCCCTACGGTAACCTGTTCAAAAAAAAAACAAAGTTGTACACTGTCTTTTACTACATGGATTTTGTATAGTACATATTTCTTGCAGTGATTTTGCAAACTCTCAACATGCGCCTTGAGATCAAATTAATCTTAGGCTAACTTTTAGGGAGATCAGAAGGCCACATGTATGCACATTTTGTGAATTGAGCCTCAAAGATAGAATCACTACTGGATATCTCTTAGGCACGAAAACCATGTTGTGATACCCAATAGCTACCCAAAATTTGGCAACCCAAATCCTGAGATGGACATAGGAGAGAGAGAGAGAGAGTTTGGGTACTAACAATTTCTTCGTCTTTTACGGCACACCCAAAATTGGATACCCAAAACACCATATTTTAAGCTTCTAGCGTATGGGCGGACAGTCTAGACACGACCTAGAAAGATATCCTTACCCAAACCAGCCCGCACAAATGATTCTCAAAAGCGCGAAGAGCATGTCCGCCTCCTAGAACAAGACGCAAAGCACGTTCTGAACTTTCTTGAAATGCATTGTCAACTTCAAAATCAATAAGAGTACTCGCAACTAATCTTATGAAGCATATGTGTATCCACACTAGAAATTAATGGATTTTATAATTAGATTATCATGCACTCTGAATAATTGTATGCTGATTTAAACTACTCCCTCCGTTCTAAATTAATTGACACACATTTGTCTAGATATGGATGTATCTAGACACTAAACAAGTATAGATACATCCATATTTATGCAAATCCAAGTCAACTAATTTGGAACAGAGGGAGTACTTAGTTGGCACTTCAAATAATTTCGCATAATCTATGTGATTTGAACTATTGTGCCTTCGATTAATTTAGGATGATCCACGTGCATGTATTGCATGATTTGAGAATTAATTTTTTTTAGGTGTGATTATTTTTTGCGAACACGCAAAAGCTTTGCATGTCATTTGTATTAGAAGAGAGAAAAAGGTAAGATGCCAACGGCGAGTCCAGGAATTAATTGGAGGGTGGGCTGAAAGTTAACAACGAGTTAACTAAGCATTGTTTGCGGAGAAAATAATCATTATCTAAGACATGAAATTATTTAAGACAAATATACCTCAAAGTTTCACGTCAAAAGCATACAATTCACACACTAATACATACAGTGGCGGACCCAGGAATTTCTCGAAGCCTGGGCGCGCCGCAGTGCAACTAAAAAAATTATGGGAGAAATGTAGGCAATATTGAAAAATGTTATTTTCAAAACAGTTTTAATGCAGAAACACGAATATAGTACTTTTTTTTGCAAACTCTCAATATCTATCTATTATATACTAAAAGCAAAATGAGGGAGTTTTTCGAGACACCACGTTAAAGCACATCATCTAAATTAATTTTAATAGTTAGATCTAAAATGTGTGGCTCGGATTTAATGAAATTTAAAGTTACGTAACCTGCTTGACACGACTTATGTTGTTAAGACACATCTCTCGGACGTGACTCTTTTTATGTTCCCGTCGATAGCGAGGCGACTGTGGTGACTTCGTCAATCTCAAGACTCGACCCGTCGACTCAGTCTCTCGGAGATGCTTATAGGGGTAGGGTGTGCGTGCGTGCGTTCATAGGAGTGAGTGTATGCACGTGTATATGAGCTCTTGCGTTGCACTATGTTTTAAAAAAAAATGGTCCAACAAGATTATTTTGTCACGTATTTAATGGCATGTGGGAAACAACCGGATATGTCAGTTTGAAAAGAAGATCGTTCGTACTCAGCTTAAATGTGTCAAGGCGTGACTATTCTCTCCTTCTTTCCCACGAAAAAAAAGCAGAAATGACCCGGAAAGTGTTATTTGCTCCCGGGCACCAATAAACCCTCCGATTTAAAAAAAATTAAAAATCATATTTTTGAGTTTCAAAAAATTCTGAAAACAATCACGGGTGTAGCCAATGGTGTATCACATAAACGTGCACAATTTCAGTTTGAAATACTTAATATTATGGGGTATACAAAAATAACAAAATCTGATAAAACTTAGAGATTGGAAAATAGGCATATCTTGATCCATAATTTGTCATTTTTGTATAGCTCAAAATACAAAGTATTTGGATTTGAAATTTTACACGTTCGTGGAATATACTACCGGCTACACCCGGAAATTGTTTCAGAAATTTTTGAATCTCATAAATATGATTTTTGAATTTTTTTAATTGGAGGGTTCATTGGTACCCGGGAGCAAAAAGTCTGTACTGGAAATGACCACTCTAACTTGAACGTGATGACAAAAGCGTGCTATCTTATACTCCCTTGGTCCCAAAATATTTGACGCATATTATACTAATACGGATGTTAGATATATTATACATTCGATTAGGAGTGAAAAGGGTACAGATCATTTCGACCGGCCGACCGGGCAAATACGGATTCGGTCGGATAGTTGCCGGATACGATTATGGATATGGATACTAATTAACGGATACGGAAAAGCCTTATGTATCTAAAGATATCCCGTATTCATGGTTATAACTGACAAGTATTTGGCGCAATATCCGACAACTAATTCCTCGAACCTTCGGTGGCCAAGCGTTTGGCAAGATGAAACTTAGGTACTTACACAACTCCAGAAAAATCTTTGCTCATTTACGGGCAAAATTACGAACCTACTTGGAAATGGAAGTATGAGTTATTTAAACATTTCTCACTTAGTATATCGCAATACATAGAGTTAAGTTGGACTAAGTTGTTTCATAATATTTGCTATATGTTAGTCCCATTTTCAAAGCGACGTCCGACAAAATGTTTATCCGCAACCGAACTATATTCGTCCTGTATTCGATCCATGTTCGTAATCGGTGTGATCCGATTCCGCATTCATATCCGCATGTATTCGCTCGGACTCCGTATCCATAAAAAATATGGTGACAGATGGTTTCACAAATATTCGACTGTATCTGGTCCATTTTCACCCCTAAACCGAATGTAGATAAATTTGAGTTAAGTATTTTGGGACGAAGAGAGTATATAAATGCATTGTTGAGAACAAAAGGTTAATCATGAGACTAATACACGATGTAGATATACTCATGAGCACACTATGACCATATATATGGACATTGTTTTTAGCTAAACCATATATAGACATACTTATACTACATCATCCATTGACGACTTGAGTCGAGGAGTTTCAACATTGAAAAAGCTACCACTATTGGCTCGCTGACAACCAAAACATCAACTCATAATCATAAGTGTAATTGTCTTTAATTATACATATGGTACAAAACGCGGGGTTTGATTAAAATGAAAATAATAGCCACACGACATTGGTATCAGACCACTGCTCGATGAGCATTGATACATTAGAAAAACCCCAAGAATTAGATAGAACCAATATACTTTTATTCCGTACAACACCATTGACATGGCTTCGATCACGGCATATGCCACGGGGTGACTTACTTGAGGGGTAGCTACTGCGCAGCGACAGCGTTCCGGCGGGATTAGGCACAAGCACGGCAAACACCGAGACGTACCCAGGTTCAGGGCCCTTATGAGGAGGTAAAATCCCTACATCCTGCCTCTGATCTGTATATATGGTGGAGTATCTAAGGTTACACTTTGCTCCTTGAGCTGTACATGATCTTAGCTAGCTCTGAGCTTGAGCTGCTTGCTTGTGTGCTTGAGAGGGAGATGATCCAGTACGTGAGAGTGGAGTGTGTGAGGAGCTAGCTAGCTAGCTTTGTTGCCTACGTGAGTGAGCTGTGAGGGAAAATGAGAGTGAGGCTTCCAGGGCCCGAGCCCCTCCCTCCGGTCCTCCCCTGGTGCATCTTATAAATGATGCCCAGGGGACAAGGGAACACGGGGACAAGGGGACACGGGGACAAGGGGTGGCCCGCGTGCAGTAGCGCATAGTGGCTTGCTATTCATCAACAGTGTACGGGTGTCTTGTCTGCGTGTGTCTGACGGGACGATGTAGTTGACTCCGCGTAGCAGGTGCGCAACCGGACTCGAGCCGTCAGCCGGAGTCAGGCAGTGGATGGAGGTCGGGGAGCCGGACCCAGGCCGCCAGCCGGGGCCGGGCAGCCGGACTGCTGGGTGGCAGGAAGCCGGAGTCGGGAAACCGGAGGTGGCCGCCGGTCTTGCGGCCAGTCGGATGGCGGGCAGCCGGGCTGGCTTCTTCTGTTCTCTTGTCGAGTCGTGGACTTTGGTAACCCGGGGTTTATTCCCCCGACACTAGCCTCCGAGCCTCCGGGTGACTCGAAGAGTCGGGCGGAGGCTCCTTTTGTCTTGTGGTCGTGCTTGCCCTGCGGTCGCGGACGTCGAGTCGTGCCAAATGCGGACGCGGGGTCCGTCGATGGATGGGCGCGAAGTCCTGCGTGTATTGCCTGTAACATCAAGAAAACGAGCTGAATCTGCAACGGTGTCAAGTAAAAATATTAGGGATGCCAAACGAGTATTTATGTGCGATGCTGATGCCGGCCCGCTTTTGCCCGGTTCCTACGATCTTTTTCGTGTGCACCCCGTGCGGCGCAGGCTCTTGCCCGCTGAACTCTGCAGGCAGATCCGAAGAGATGCCGGAACGACGAGCGTGGCACAATACTTAAATCTAGAAGCTGGATAGGAGTGACTCGAAGAAACGAAAGGGAAAACTTATGCGATGCAGATGCCGACTCGTCTTTGTTTTGCCACCCGTGCCCCTTCCCGTGCATGCGGCCAACCGATCCCTGCTCTTGCCGGCTGAACTCTGCATTCGGATTGATGACGTGCAACACACGTTCGTTGTGAGACCCCAAGAGGAAGGTATGAAGCAGTGGAGCAGTAAGTTTTCTCTCAGTATGAAACCATGGTTTATCGAACCAGTAGGAGCAGTAGCACTTCAGAAGGTTGTCAGTGGCGCCGTTACTCGATCACCGACGTGAAATCTGCACACAACACAATCAAACTACTTTGCCCCAACGAAACAGGAAGGTTGTCAATCTCCCCGGCTTGCTGAAAATAAATGATTCAACGTATGGTGTGGAAAACAGTGTTTAATTGCAGAAAGTAAAGAGAACAATGATTGCAGTTGGTGGTTTTATCAATGTAAAAGAATGGACCGGGGTTCACAGTTCACTAGTGATGTCTCTCCATAAAAATAAACAACATGTTGGGTAAACGAATTACAGCTGGGCAATTGATAAAATATTGAGCGCATGACAATGCATATATATAACAAGATGACTACCATGATATTTAATTGGGCATTACGACAAAATACATAGACCGTTATCCAACCGCATTTATGACTAATAATCCACCTTCAGGTTTACATCCATGTTCCCCGTTGGTATTAAGTTGCAAGCAACGGATAATCGCATTAAGCAATGTGCGTAAAGTAAACAATTACATATGACCGTGGACATATCATTGTTATGTTACCCCTAGTAGCAACAGTACATCCACAACCTTAGGCGTTGCTGTCACTCGCCCAGATTACTGGAGACTGAACCCACTATCTAGCATAAATACTCCCTCTTGGAGTTACAAGCATCTACTCGGCCAAAACATCTACTAGTAACGGAGAGCATGCAAGATCATAAATAACATGTATCATAGATTAATAATCAACTTGATCATAGTATTCAATATTCATCGGATCCCAGCAAACACAACATGTAGCATTACAATAAAATGATCTTGATCATGTTAGGCAACTCACAAGATCTAAACATGATGGCACAAAGTGGAGAGACAACCATCTAACTACTGCTATGGACCCGTAGTCCAAGGATGAACTACTCACGCATCACTCCGGAGGTAGGCATTGTGATGTAGAGCCCTCCGGTGATGATTCCCCTCTCCGGCAGGGTGCCGGGAAGAGGTTCTGGACCCTCCCGAGCTAGGGTTGACGACGGCGGCGCCTCTGAAACTTTTCGTGGAATATGACTCAGGTATATAGGGTTTTTGCATCGGGGGGAATAAGTAGGCGAAAGGGCGGCGGCTGGAGACCCCCGAGGGGCCCACACAAGGGTAGGGCGTGACCCCACCTTTGGCCGCGCCGAGCCCTTGTGTGGCCACCTCGTGGCTCGGCTCCGTCTCTCCTTTGGACTCCATGTGTGTCTCGGTGAAATAGGGACCGCCGTCAATTTTCGTCCAATTCTGAGAATATTTTCAGAATAGATTTTCTGGAATACAAAAACAGCAGAAAATAGGAACTGACACTGTAGCATCTTGTTAATAGGTTAGTCCCAAAAAATGTATAAAAGTGACATAAAGTGGACGCAAAACATATAACAATTGGTATAATATCAACATGGAACATCAAAAAATATAGATACGTTTGAGACGTATCACGGATCCGAAGAGAGGGCCGTCCAGGGGCGCACGGTACTGAGATCTTGAGAGGCTAGACTTAGGCGAGCGATGGCAAGGTTTTGCTGTCGCGAGCCGGAAACTTTTCTTTCTTATGTGCCTTTCGCGTGTGTCCCCTAGCCGGTTTCTGGCCAGCGTGTCAGCCGGGGTGCGGTCTGTAGCCGGATCCGAGAGTAGGCGTCGGAGTCGAGCACGCTACTAAGCTATCGTAAGCAAGAGTCGGTAGCTGGCTAGCCACAGTCGTACAGAAAGTAAACAAGTGAAAATGCGAGCCTTAATCGTCACTTAGCTGCTTTTATGTCGTAGGCGGGGATGAAGTTGGAGTTGTCGAAGCGGGGATGTCGGTGTTCGGTGGAGCCGGGGGCGGCCGGCTAGGCGGAGCTTGAAGGGGAAGGTCCGCTTTTGCCCAACGGAGCCCTCCAGTCGGCCTGGACTCAGTCGGCCATGCATCCAAACGGGGCGCAGCCGGGCGGGGCACAGCCGGTCTGGATGCAGCCGTCCAGAGAACCGAACGGGTCCGGAGCAGCCAGGCCCATTCTTTTTTCTTTTCCTTTCTTTTCTCTTTTTCCTTCTCTTCTTCTTTCTTTTCATCTCTTCCTCTTTTCTCTTTTCTTCCCGAGCAGGAGCCAGATTGACGGAGCACGCCGAAGACGGGATGGCGAGGGCGGCCGGCTTGGGCATGGCCGGCCACGGCCTAGGCGGGGATGGAGCGGGCACGGCGCAGCCAGCCTGGGCATGGCCGACTGGGGCCGAGGCGGGGATGGCCGGGCGCGGGCGTCCTGTCGCGGAGGTGGAGCGGGAGCCGGCCAGCCGGGCAGCCGGGAGGCCGGAGCCGGCGAGGCAGCCGGCTAGCCGGGACAGGTCCGGGGCGGAGTAGTCGGAGTCGCGCGGCGCGCCACCGGTGGCTCGGGCCGGACGGAGCAGCTCGGGAGCGAGCCGCGCACGGCAGAGGTCGAGGTGGCGGGAGGCGGACGGTGCGGGGAAGACGAACCGGGGAGGCGGACGCGGGGAGGCGAAGCTGGGAGGCGAACCCGGGAGGCGGCCCTTGGAGGCGGCACCGCGAGACGGACGCGGGAGGCGGACCCGTGAGGCGGAACGCGGACGCGGGAGGCGAAGCTGGGAGGCGAACCCGGGAGGCGGCCCTGGGAGGCGGACGCGGGAGGTGGACCCGGGAGGCGAGAGGGCGGAGACAAGGCGAGGACGAGGCGGCCAAGGTCGCGGCAGGGCCGGGGCACGCCGTGGACGAGGTGGACGGGCTCGGGCGAGGCGAGGTCGGAGCACGGAGAGGGCTCGGGCACGGGCGCAGAAGAGCTTGGGCGTGGTCACGGACCGAGCCTCCGGGCTTCTCCACGGGTCACGGGGAGGACGGCGCGGATGCGGAGCTTGGCGCGGCCGAGCCTCCGGGCCTCTCCGCCGGGCGCGGGGACGAGGTAGCATGCCGGCAAGCCGGTGCAGCGCTCGAGTAGGAGGTCTTGCAGGCGTGGTCGCGGATGCGCAGGCATGCGAGCGCAGGAGCCCCACGCACGTGCAGTGCAGCTCAACGAGGATGATGCCGACGCGAGCGCGGGAGCCACGGCGACGCCGAGCCTCTGGGCTTCTCCGGGAGGCGACGCCGACGCGATCGCGGACGCCGAGCCTCTGGGCTTCTCCGGCAGAGGAAAAATGGCGATGGCGAGACGACGACGATGATGACAACAACGGTGGCGAGTGGTCCCGCCGGAAACGGAACTCCGGTCGCCGCTTTGCCCCACGGTGGGCACCACATGACGTGGCTTCGATCACGGCATATGCCACGGGGTGGCTTATTTGAGGGGTAGCTACTGCGCAGCGACGGCGTTTCGGCGGGATTAGGCACAAGCATGGCAAACACCGAGACGTACCCAGGATCAGGGCCCTCGTGAGGAGGTAAAATCCCTACATTCTGCCTCTGGTCTGTATATATGGTGGAGTATCTGAGGTTACACTTTGCTCCTTGAGCTGTACATGATCTTAGCTAGCTCTGAGCTTGAGCTGCTTGCTTGTGTGCTTGAGAGGGAGATGATCCAGTATGTGAGAGTGGAGTGTGTGAGGAGCTAGCTAGCTTGCTTTGTTGCCTACGTGAGTGAGCTGTGAGGGAAAATGAGAGCGAGGCTTCCAGGACCCGAGCCCCTCCCTCCGGTCCTCCCCCGGTGCATCTTATAACATGATGCCCATGGGACAAGGGAACAAGGGAACACGGGGACACGGGGACAAGGGGTGGCCCGCATGCAGTAGCGCATAGTGGCTTGCTATTCATCAGCAGTGTATGGGTGCCTTGTCTGCGTGTGTCCGACGGGACGCTGTGGTTGACTCCGTGTAGCAGGTGCGCAGCCGGATTTGAGCCGCCAGCCGGAGTCTGGCAGTGGATGGAGGTCGGGCAGCCGGACCTAGGCCGCTAGCCGGGGTCGGGCAGCCGAATTGCTGGGTGGCGGGAAGCCGGAGTCGGGAAACCAGAGGTGGCAGCTGGGCTTGCGGCCAGTCGGATGGCGGGCAGCCGAGCTGGCTTCTTCTATTCTCTTGTCGAGTCGTGGACTTTGGTAACCCGGGGTTTATTCTCCCGACACTAGCCTCCGAGCCTCCGGGTGACTCGAAGAGTCAGGCGGAGGCTCATTTTGTCTTGTGGTCGTGCTTGCCCTGCGGTCGCGGATGTCGAGTCCTGCCAAATGCGGACGCGGGGTCCGTCGGCGGATGGGCGCGAAGTCCTGCGTGTATTGCCTGTAATATCAAGAAAACGAGCTGAATCTGCAGCAATGTCAAGTAAAAATATTAGGGATGCCAAACGAGTATTTATATGCGATGATGATGCCGGCCCGCTTTTGCCCGGTTCATTCGATCTTTTTCGTATGCACCCCGTCCGGCGCAGGCTCTTGCTGGCTGAACTCTACAGCCGGATCCGAAGAGATGCCGGAACAACGAGCGTGGCACAATACTTAGATCTAGAAGCTGGATAGGAGCGACTCGACGAAACGAAAGGGAAAACTTATGCGATGCAGATGCCGGCTCGCCTTTGTTTTGCCACCCGTGCCCCTTCAATTCATAGATGATGCCGTCGCATTTGCGAGAGCCACCTTGCTAGTTTAGAATAAATAATATCATCACATCCAACATATGTGCCCTATATCTTTTTTTTTTTGAAAAATGCGATATCATTTTGCAACATTTTTCTATGAATCTGTAAAATTTGCGACGTATTACAAAAAATGTAGTAGCATTTGGATCAAACCGGCGAGCAACGGCTGCTGCTCCCTTGCGGGCTTGAGGGCGACGTGGGCATGTGCGTGTGTGTGCGTCGTGTCAATGGGCTGAGTCGCTGGTAGATTAGTAGTAGTAAAAAATAATTTTGCTTTTTTGAGAGCAGATTGAAGCCTGTTAAAGCCTGCCTATTAGACTCGCCTTTGGATGCCAGGTGTGATTATAGCATCCACATATATAGTTGCCTGACCCTGTCCGTGGACGAATGTACAGGAGGTCGAAATTGGCAAGTCTAGTTGAAGTTTTTTTTTGAGAATTAACTCCAATTGAAGATGCTCGTGACCTACACATGAGAGGCCTTTAGCAACTAGCAAGGCCCTTTTACCGTTTTGCTATCTCGTTCTACTTTTTCTTGTTGAGAATTGCTACCTCGTTCTACAATTCCCGCGCTGGCCTCCCCCTCTTCCCTCCTTCCCGCTTCAAAACATTAAGCTCGTATTTATCTTTCACAAGGAAAATGCTGCATTTAAAACCAAAACCAAAAATTTGGGTAATGTTGACCAACGAGAGGGTAGCATTAGATGGACGAGACGTTTTGGTCAGGAATTTCTCCTGCAGCTCTATACCTCGCAAAGCCTATGGGTATAGTGGGCCATGCGTTCCTTCTCTCAGAAGGAAAGGATTTCACCATTGAGAGAAAAAAAAACGATTTTCACCGTGTTCACACGACTGGTTCGGTCACTCTTCCACGACCTAGGAGCTGCCCCGCATTGGCTCCGAGCGACCGACCTGCTCTTCCTCCCTCCTCGAAAATGCCGTTGCCTTGCTCCTCGCTTGCTCGCGCGTGACGCGGTGGGAGATGACGGGGGAGAAAATGGGGGATTTGGGTGACATCGTCGTCTCCTGGTCGGTCCTGGAGATCATCGACGACGACCTCTACAGAGGACAGGTGCGTGATCGATCGATTCCCCCGGTTGACTGCGATGATTTCCCCGATTATGTAATGGCGAAATGGCGGAGCCGCGTCGGCGGCGGTGAGGGCGAGCAGCCCGCCGCCGCCGCTGTAGTTGTGCAGGGAGAGAAAAAAGAGCGGAGGATAAGGATTCAAGCGGCGCGTGTGGCGGCTGCCCGCCATGTACAGTGCACGCACTCGCCGGAAAAATGCATCGGGTATCGCTGCTGCCCGCCCGCAAAGTTCCACGGGATGCATCGCGGCAGCCCGCAATATTTCCATCAAGTTTCTGTCGCCCCCGTTCGTTCGTTCATCCGCCTCCATGGCCGCCGCCCCAGCGCTCCTGCTTCTGTCCCGCAGTATTTCCATTAAGTATTTACTACTCCGGCACGGCGCGCCGGCACGGAGTAGTTGAATTTTAGTGCGCCGGCACGGCGCGCCCTTGGTGAATTTTGGAGGCAGTTGAATTGAATGTTTGAAATATTCATTTTTGAATTTTAGTCGTATTATATGAGTAGTCATTTTAGAATTTAGTAGTCTTGTAAAATTGTTCAAATACCGTAAATCAATATCTATAAGTGTTCTCAATTATGGATTTGTAATTTGAATATACTGGCCCTTCATGGAAAATATTATGTATGATTTATCTTCTTATTGTTGTTGCACAATGTATTTTGTAAGTAGGTTTTTGAGATTTTGGTGTCATGCATTGTACTCTTGGCATCTGATAACAAAATTGACATCCCAGCCATTAGAATGCGAGATGAAGGATTCGAAAGAACCATTTGTTTTTTTTTTCACTTTGTATCTATGATTTGCAATGTATGTTCAAATTTAGGGAGGCATCAAATATTTTGGAGAGGAAGAATTATTTGGGGAAATAATTTTTTCGTGTTTATTTTTATACATGGTTTGCATTATCGTGATTCATAGGAATGGAGATTTAATTGAATATGTAAATTCTTTAATTACATTTTGTAACTTGCGAGGGAAATATCCGTGAATGTTTTTTTTGTGGATGTCCTATGTATGTTTCGCATTATTGTAATTAAGCTATATAAATTTAATTCTTCTGTTTTTTTTTAAATCTATGTTCAAATTTAGGAAGATTTATTATCTTACTTTTGTGGCACAATGTATATTGCAAGTAGTTTTTTGAGATTTTGGTGTCATGCATTGTACTCTTGGCATCTGGTAACAAAGTTGGCATGCGAGCCATTAGAATGCGAGATGAAGGATTCGAAAGAACCATTTGTTTTTTTCACTTTGTATCTATGATTTGCACTGTTGTAGCTAATAAGTTAAATAATTTTAATTCTTGCGTCTTTTTGAAATGTATGTTCAAATTTAGGGAGGCATGCAATATGTTGGAGAGGAAGAATTATTTGGGGAAATATTTTTTTGTGTTTATTTTTATACATGGTTTGCATTATTGTGATTCATAGGAATGGAGATTTAATTGAATATGTAAATTATTTAATTACATTTTATAACTTGCGAGGAAAATATCCGTGAATGTTTTTTTTGTGGATGTCCTATGTATGTTTCGCATTATTGTAATTAATAAGCTGGTGCGCTTGCTTGGTGAAATTAGAATTTGGGAAAAGCGACATTTAAAAGTAGTGAATGTTTCGAAAATATTGAAATGCGAAGGGAGTCTATGTTGTAAAAATGTTCAGGTTTGGAAAGTCGTTCAAATTGAGAAGTTGTTGCGGCTTGTTTTTTTTTCAAGTTTGTAAAATGGTTAAACTTAAGATTCATTTAAATGTTTAAAATACAGAAAAGCGACCCACACATGCATAGATCTCTGTAGCAAGGCCCGCTGAAACCTGGAATATGAATTAGAAAGTTTCAATATGGATGTGATTAAATTGTGTGGGCGTCTATTTGAAAGACTGGTCAAATTTGGAATTTGTTGAAATTCGTAAGAAGTTTTTTTTTTTCTGCAAATGTCTAGATTTCGAAATTGATGAAGTTACGAAATTATTACGAATTGGATTGTTTTCACTTTTATAAAATGAGCAAGGTTGAAAGACGGTATAATCTTGGAAGACTTGAATTTAAAATGTGGATTTGACTGCTCTGTCATGTTTGTGTGTTTCTCACGAATTCATGCAAATATTTAAAATAAGAACATCTGAAATTCTTCTTTTGTTGTCGTAATTATTCTGTTTTCTCCTAGTCATTTTAATGTCTTTCAATATTTTTTAGATGGTCAATTGTGGAAATGCTTCCATTTTCTGTTTTTGTTTTCAAATGGTTGTTGGGAATGTTTATGTTTTTTCTTTGTATTTTCTGTTACAACTATGCGGAGTGCTTGTGTCTTTGAATTTTTTAAAAAATTCTTGTGAAGTTTGATTGAATTGAGTATTGTTTCAAATTTTAAAAGTTTATTATAATTTGGAGAAGGTCCCAAATAGTTTGCAATTTTTTTTTGTATTTCATAAATTGGTAGGAATTGGTTTGAATTCTTTTTGGAAATGTATTTGGAAAGTGCTGAAAGTTTTGAAAAAACGAAAAAAAATGAAAAGGGGAAAAAAGGCCCGGTCGAGCTGCACAGCAGGCCAGCCCAGCTATGCGGCCTAGCTGCGCAGCCCAGGCCGTGGTGACGTCAGCATGACGTCACAGGCGCTTCGTCTCTGCCGCGGCGGCGTGCGCGGCGTGGAGGTCGCCGGCGGCGCGACACCGCTCTCCAGGACGCGTCCGTGGGTGCCACGGATGCGCGCCGAGCCGGGTGGCCGAAGGTGGCGGCGCCGGTGAGGTGCGGAAGCGGCGGCGGGCCGCGAGCGCGTCCGCGGCGATTCCCGCGACGGCGAGGCGTCTCGGGACGCGAGCTACGGCGAGGAAGCAGAGGCGAGGACGGCGAAGCCCGCCGTGTCCGTCAATCTGGACGGGGAGGGCCGGCGCGGCGGGGCCGCCGATTCCGGCGTCGCGCGTGAGGAGAGAGAGGGAGGGGGAGGTCTGTGGACGCTTTTGCTGGAAGCCCCCCCTACTTAGCCGAAATTTACGAACAGGTCCATTGCTTCGTGAAATCGCGGATCGCGGGTTAGTTTCTGCTTTTCTGAGGGATGTTTTTGCAAAACCTTCACGGGCGTGTGTTTCTGGCCGTCCGATCGGCAGCGGACGACGCGGATTAGAGCACCGGAGGACACTGTAGATTTTCTACAGTTCGACTGTAGCTATGTACAGTGGACGGAGCGCGGAGAGGCCGCGGATTTGCACAGCTTTAATATAGTTAGTAATTTTTACTGTCGATGTACGTGCGGGTGCGGCCACTCCAGAGCGGAGCGTAGTGGAGTCCAGGCTTTGGATCGTGAATAACCACTGAATCACAGGAGAGCTGGCCAGTCAGCTAGCTTGGGGTCAAACCATGATGACCAATGCGGCCGCACTTTGGCACGCCGCTTGAGACCGTCGAGCGAGATGCGGTGATATTCATTTGCGGCGCGAGGCCCAGCAGCTTAGTGACCGGCTGACCGCTAGTATTTTGAGTGGAGCAGGACATTGCAACTGTTTGCTCCTGGTTTGTACTGCACATTTTATCACGATTTCCTCAAGCTGGGCTCGGAAATGCAGTCAGCCGACTAGTGTTTGGAGATTGAATGTTGCTGCTGATGGCATATGTGTATCCAGCCAGTTCAACGATTTCAATATTTTTTCCCAAGTAGTTTATTTCATTATCACTCTTGGAGATTTGTGGACTACAAACTAGATTTGCTATCCCCATGACCATGATGTGTGGATTTTCTGCGAAATGTTGTAGTGGCGTGTAGCATGATCTAGCCTGTGGATGGTTCTAGTAGAAAACGTACTAATATAGGTGTCAAGTTCTGACGGGCTGTTTAAAGATGTTATTTCTGTTGCCTAATGGGACAGTTATATATATTGCCATGCCAGTTAGCTCCTGTATAAGTTTGTGACTTGAATTGTAAATTATGTTACGTTTAGTATATTGTTCTGAAGTTGATAAATCATATTGATGGTTTATTGCTGATTTGCTGTTACTCCTTGAGTACTTGTGCCATGAGCAAGCTTTAGCCCTGTATTGATACTTGCTTAATTTTGCATTAGATGAAATTGGCCGCATGTGTGTTCTGCTTCCCGATCACATGCAATTTAGTTTGTACACTCAAGCTGTTGCATCCAGGATAGTTTTGTTTGATTTAATTGTATTTTTGTTTATAAACTTTTTTAATTGTAGGTTGAGACTATTCCCGCACCTTCACGTCACTTGTGTCAGGGAAAGAGCAACTGAATATTCCAGGGGGGCAAAGCCCAGTACATGTACATGTGTAGGTATGAACAGTAAATATACATCTAACACCCCCCCTCAAACTCATGGTGGGTCAACAACACTGAGTTTGGAGAGGAAGAACCCATGCTGCGCTCGAGTCTGTGCCTTCGTGAAGAAATCCGCCAACTGTAAGTCGGAGGGCACATAGTGAAGAGCAAGAATCTGATCCTGCACAGCAGCACGCACAAAGGAGGCATCCACGCCGATGTGCTTGGTGAGCTCATGCTTCACCGGGTCACGCGCAATGCTGATGGCACCAGTACTGTCTGACAGTAGAGAAGTCGGTGCAGCAGCCGAAACACCAAAGTCTGCTAGCAACCATCGCAACCAGGTCACCTCAGCCGTCAACATAGCCATCGCTCGCAACTCAGCCTCTGCACTGGAGCGGGAAACTGCCTTCTGTTTCTTCGTCTTCCAGGCAATGAGAGACCCGCCAAGAAAAACACAATAGGCAGACAGGGAGCGGCGATCAGAAGGATCACTGGCCCACGTAGCATCAGAGTAGGCCTGGAGCTGGAGAGAGCTGGAGCGAGGAAAGAAAAGGCGGCGAGAGATCGTGCCACGAAGATATCGTAGAACACGGAGAAGGTGACTATAGTGGACAGAACTGGGAGCAGAACGAACTGACTCAGAATGTGGACAGGATATGATATGTCTGGACGAGTGACAGCCAGATAGACAAGACTCCCAACAAGATGACGATAGCGTGTCGGGTCTGTGAGGGGATCACCATCGGTAGCACGAAGCTGAACATTGAGCTCCATAGGAGTCTCAGCAGTGCACTCATCACCAAGAGCGGCGCGAGCAAGAAGATCCTGAATATATTTTTCTTGGGAGATATAGAAGCCATCAGAAGTCGAAGAAACCTCAATCCCAAGAAAATAGCGAAGAGGGCCAAGATCTGACATCAGGAACTGCTCACGGAGGCGGGCCTTAACAAAGGCAATATACTCAGAGTCATCGCCAGTAATGATCATGTCATCAACATATAAGAGGAGGAGCGTCCGACCACGAGGTGAGGTGTGGACAAACAGCGCAGGGTCATGGTCGCTAGGCACAAACCAGCAGCAGTCACCACAGAAGCAAAACGCTCAAACCAGGCGCGAGGGGCTTGTTTAAGGCCATAGAGAGAGCGCCGAAGACGGCAAACCATACCATCAGGAACAGAGTACCCCGGTGGTGGCTGCATATAAACCTCCTCACGCAACTCACCATTGAGAAAGGCATTCTGGACGTCAAGCTGAGACACAGACCAATGACGAACAGAAGCCACAGCGAGAAGAGTGCGAACTGTGGTCATGTGGGCAACAGGAGCGAATGTCTCATCATAATCGCGTCCCTGCTCCTGCTGAAAGCCACGAGCCACAAGACGAGCTTTGTAACGCTCAAGAGAACCATCGGAGCGAGTCTTGATCTTATAGACCCACTTGCAAGTGATGGGACGAACACCGGGAGGAGGGGAAACAAGGTCCCATGTGCCAGTGCGCTCAAGTGCAGCAATCTCCTCAGCCATCGCAAGCTGCCACTCAGACTGAGCCATGGCATCCCGATAGGAGGTGGGCTCAACAGTAGCAGAAAGACCGTACTGGGAAGGAGAATAGCGAGCAGGAGACCGTAAGGAAGGGCGAGAACGAAGGTTATGAACCGGTGTAGACGGGGAAGGTGGCGCGCCGGAAGTAGAGGGTATGTCAGAGGAATCATCCACAGCACGAGGACGACGAGTGTAGTGGAGAGGAAAGGGAGAAAGGGGAGGACACGCCGGAGCGGTAGGTGGAGAGGAAGGAGGAGGGGAGGGTGGTGTCGGAGGTGTATCAGAAACCGGGAGACTCGGCGGAGGCGGAGGTGGAGGAGGAACAATAGGCACAGAGGGAGATGTGTCGGGGAGTATAAGGAAGGAGAGATCGTCAACTGAAAAAGAGGAGGTGGTAGGACGCGGATAGTATGGACGAGACTCATCAAAAGTCACATCACGTGAAATACGCAGACGACGACCGACAGGATCCCAACACCGGTAACCCTTGTGCTCATCACTGTAGCCGAGAAAGACACACTCAACCGACTGAGCAGTTAGTTTGGTGCGTTCTCGCGGAGCAAGAAGGACATAGCACACACACCCAAACATACGAAGAGCGGAGTAGTCAGGAGAGTGACCAGAGAGACGCTCCATAGGAATACCACCCTGTAAGGCAGCCGAAGGCTGGATATTGATAAGGTAGGTGGACGCAGAAATAGCCTCAGCCCAAAAGTGGGGAGGAAGAGAGGCAGCGATCATCATGCACGACTTGTCTCAAGCAGGTGGCGATGCTTACGCTCAGCAACACCATTCTGAGCATGGGCACCAGGACAAGAGAACTGGGCAAGAGTACCCTGCTCGGCAAGAAAACCACGCAACATCTGGGAGATATACTCACCAGCCGAGTCAGCACGAAAAACACGGATGGGCGTGGAAAACTGGGTGTGAACCATGGCAGCAAATCGCTTGTATATGGAGAGAACCTCACTGCGAGATTTCATCAAATAGAGCCAAGTATAGCGAGAGAAGTCATCAATAAAAAGAACATAGTAGCGATGACCACCTTTCGAATCGAAGGGAGCAGGACCCCATACATCAGAATGAACTAAGTCGAAAGGGCGCTGAGAGACTGACTCACTCGTAGGATAAGGTAATTGAGTCTGTTTGCCAAGTCTACAACCATTACAATGTAAAGATACATCGCCAGAGACAGACCCTAAGACACCTTGATGCACTAGCGAGGACAAGCGAGATCCACATATATGACCAAGCCGATGATGCCACTGTTGGAAGGACGCAGAGGAGGAGGTAGCAAGAGCATGCGAGCTGGCGGGTGTGGTGGAAGGAACACAAAGCCAGTCGACCTCCCAAAGGCCCTGAGCCTCACGGCGCCGAGGGCCAGCTCCAACTAGAGCCTGGGTGCGACGATCCTGAACAGAGCAAGAGTCGGTATCAAGAATGACACGACAGCCAGAATCAGTAAGTTGAGCAGCGGAAAAAAGATTCATAGTAAGACGGGGAACATGCGAAACACTAGGAACAGAGAAGGACGGAGTAGAAAGAGTGCCACGACTAGCAACAGGAAGAGCTGTGCCATCGGCAGTGAGAACATTGAGAGGAGAATCAAGAGGTCGAAGAGAAGACAGAGCAGAAGAATCAGAAGACATGTGAAAGGAAGCTCCAGAATCCAGAACCCACGGAGATGTACCTGACTGAGTAGGCGGTGGTGGCGAAGTAGAAGCAGTCAGCGAGGCAACGGTGCCCGTCGAAGAAGAGCCAGAGGAAGCCAGCATACGCTTGAGCTGGGCAATATCCTGAGCAGTGAAGGACTGTGCAGACGGAGACACACGAGCCGCAGGAGAGGAGCGACCCATTTCACGCTGCTTCTTGAAACAGTCAGACTCAGGATGGCCCGGCTTCTTGCAGTAGTCGCAGAACATGTGAGAGCGCCGACCCCCCCCCCTGCAGAGGGCCGCCCACCCACCCCCCGCGAAGGAGTGGGTAGTAGCGGTGGAACAGACGACACCGGAGCACGGGCAGCAAGCACAGTGGGAACCACAAGCAGCCCAGCAGAACGGAGCCGAGTCTCCTCAGCGCGAAGCTCTGCAAGTACCTCTGAGATGGGAACACGTCGACCACGGGCAAGCAAGTGTGCACGCCGAGGCTCAAACTCGGGACGCAGGCGAGACAAGAACTCATGGACACGCTGAAACTCCAAATCTGACCTCACTGTCTGACAGCAGCGACAAGTACCACAAACAACAGTCCGCAGAGAGTCAAGCTGACGCCAGATGGCAGAACACTGTGTATAGAACGCATCCACAGTAGACTCACCCTGCTGAAGATCATGCTCCTGACGGACCACAGATAGGTAGAGAGCATCACCCGAGGGCTGATAGCGCTGACAAAGGTAAGTCCACATAGCAGCAGAGTGCCTAATCCCATGAACTCAGAAGCAAACTGAGGCAGAACACTCGCAGTGAGGACAGCAGCAGCACGAGCATCATCATTGCACCACTGAGTGTAAACAGACAGAGCATCCCGATAGGGAGAGAGGAGTCCGAGTAATCCGATACCTGCTGGTCATAGGCTTTAACTGCAAGATCATCAGCATTCTTGGCGGCAGCACGATCAGCCTCAGAAGCATCAGCGGCAAGAGCGGGTGGCACCGGTGGAGTAGGAGCCACAGGAGCAACGGGGCACGGCGGACAAGAGACCTCGCCAGAGAGAACGCCCCACAACAGGAGGCCGCGCATGTGGATGCGCATAAAACCCACAAACTCGGCGTAGTTGGTGCCATCAAAGATCACGAGCACCGGGGAACAGCAACATAGCCCGAAGAGGACATCGCGGGCTCTCTGTTTTTTTTTTTTTTTACACTAGCCGGACCTGGGGCCGGTCAAACCGGGCTGAGAACCGGAGCAGCGGCAGAGGCGTCCGGCACAGGGGCCGGTCCCAGCCGGGCTGAGAACCGGAGCAGCGGCAGAGGCGTCCGGCACAGGGGCCGGTCCGAGCCGGCCGGGGACCGGAGCCCTCACAGAGGCAGCCGGCACAGGGGCCGGTCCAACCGGGCAGACGACCGGGCGCACGAACTCCTCCCCGCTCGATGCAGCCCCGAGCTCACCCGCTCGATCTGCTCGATGCGGCCACGGGATGCGCCGCCGGGAGCCGGAGCGGACGGCCGGAGAGCCGCGGGAGGCAGCGAAGGCGGCCGGGGTCGCGGAAGACCGGGCACGGGCGGCGGCCGGACCTGGAGTCGCGGGAGGCCGGGAACGGGCGGCGGCCGGACCTGGAGACGCGGGAGGCCGGGCACGGGCGGCGGCCGGACGAGGCAGGCCGCAGACAGCAGCGGCGGCGGCGCGGCAAGCCGGGGACGGCGGCGGCGCGGCAAGCCGGGCACGGGCGGCGACCGGAAGTGGAGTCACGGCAGGCCGGGGATGGCGGCAAGGACGCAGCAAGCCGGAGAATGGCGGCGGTGATGCAGCAGGGAGGTCGCTGCACGGCGGCGGCGACGCAGCAAGCCGGAGACGGCGGCAGCGGCGCGGCAGGCCGGCGACGGAGACAGCCCGGAGTTGCTACGGGTGGGGAGGAGGAGGAGAGCACCTTGTGCTCTGATACCATGTCAGGGAAAGAGCAACTGAATATTCCAGGGGGGCAAAGCCCAGTACATGTACATGTGTAGGTATGAACAGTAAATATACATCTAACAACTTGAACACTATTTCAAATCGTATCGTGCACCTCTGCTTGAAGAAACAAGATCAGATCTATGCTCATGCCTTGAACTGATCGCGGAAGCGCCCTCTTCGAGTTTCCCTTAATGGAGTTACCATAGAAATAAAGGCCTTCTATCAAATTGGTTGTTCCAAAGAATATCACCCTCACCTACTTACATGTTAATTTTCAGCCTTCACACAGATAGTCATTACTTCACGCGCTATCAAACTCTTATCTGACTAAAAGTTGTTTTCCTTGCATTGTCATAGGAATGGTCTATATTCAGAAATGTGGTACTTCTAGGCTCGAGGATGCTGGTAACTGTTATGCTATGACTGAATGCTGGTTACAGGCAGCTGAAGCTTACTTCAAAGCTCAATGCTATACCAAGTTTTTCTCCGTGTGCTTGAAAGGAAAACTATTCATTCTAGGATTGCAGTTCCTACAATTGTTGAAGGAGAAATGTTTTGTGGAGAATTCAAATTATGATGAGGTATCTGCAATTGGAAAGATGTATCTAGAAAATTGCGCCCAACATTATTTTGAGCGTGGTGACATCAAGAACATGATGACATTTGTTAAGGCTTTTAGCTCTATGGATCATGTTCGGGCATTTTTAAACTCTAGGAATCTTGTTGATGAACTGCTCAAGTTAGAGATGGAAGTGGGTAAATTTTTTGAAGCTGCTGGAATAGAAAAGAATGAAGCGAATTTTGTCCGAGAGAAAGACATGCTTGAGATGACAGGTCACTTTAAGGATGTTACGGAGTTTGTTGTCCACCAAGTCGTTGTCCAATCTTTGTGGTATTCAAATAGTATGAGTGGGTGGCCTCCTCAAAGAACAGCAGAGAAGGAACAATTTTGTGCAAAAGCCAATGATATGATGAAGGAAGTCCTAGCTTGCTGTTTCTGCATTGATAACTTCGGAGCATGTCCACTGCAATGTGTGCCTAAATCTCTTGCCATTTTAAGTTGTGCCTTCCTTGTAGGCAGAAAATGTGGAAACTTGTTAGTAGAACTTGTTGCTGCCCGTTCGGTTCTTGATATTCATCTAGAGTCTCAAGCTTCTGGATACAATTTGGGATTAGCACAAGGATCGGAAAATGAAAGGTGTTGTATTGCTACGCTGGCCTGTAACCAGATATCACCTGAAACTCTGTTGTATATCTGGAACCATTGGATGCCAATTATAGTTAAAGTACTATCTTGTCTTCGCCATTCTGGTGGCCAAGAATCAAATGATTGTGCAGTTACATACGATGATCTTTGTGCTAGATACTTTGGGTTGAGAAAAGATGGTGATAATGACCGATATGTGGTTCTTAGCATGAACTCAAGTTGGCTTTCTAACCTAGGCAGAAGCTCTTTTCAGACAGATGGCACCAGAAATTGGCTGGATTCTATCCATCTTTATTCATTTGTTCAGAATTTCTGGAAGAATGAGCTATGCTCGATTAGTTTGACTATACTCGATAAGTTGTCCTGCGTTCAATTTTCTCCAAATGAGGCATCTTCATACGCCCTTGGGAGAAGTATCCTTATCATGTATGGAATTGCAATTTTTCTGAAGGAGTCAGAGTTTGGTTTGCCAAAAAGTACTGAGTTAAGGAGCTTCTTTGATCTATGCGAAAGGCGCTTCTTTGAGTTTGTTTCTCATGTTTGGAGGGATGGGACAGTGAAGCCCCTCTTCTTGTCTATGCTTGAGTCCCAAACTGCATATGGTCTGATCACTGATTCCCTTGGCACATATCTCAGGCCAGCAAATAAGAAACTGACTCATGGGCATCTTGGGAGAGTTGCAATGTTTCTGCTACATGTAGGACGATGTACATCACTGCAGTCAGATGAGATGCTGTTTTCAGGACTTCTGCAGCACCTGGACGAAGAATCCGAGTGGGCAAAATTTTTTCTGTCTTTGAAGATATTTCTTTGTGCTGGTGGGTTTTTCGGCAGATCCTACTTAATCTTGAACTTTAAGCTTGCTCTTGAATGTACGTTCAATGCAAACTGGATGGCTGAACCTGACTACATATCCCCAGTATGCTATACGGATCTCATAGAGTTCCTTGGTTTCTTGGCTTCGTCTTATTCTTTACTGAATTGTTGTGTGTTTGCACAAAATCTATTCTAGTCAAGGTGCTAAAGTGTTGTACCAGTACCACATACCTCTTTAGGTTTCCTAGCTCAGATTTCGTTCCAGACCAAATACCATTGTCAGCGGGGCATTTCATATTCCAGTCAGTCAGGAAGATCTTGTCAAACAAACCTATGATCCAAGAGTGGTTTCAGAAGACCTCTACTTCAACAAGTTCATACATTCCAGTCCTTGAGAGATTAGTTATCACACTTACGTTGTGACACTAAATCTTAAGGTGGGGGGTTGCTATGAGGTCACAGATTTCCTTCGGATGCACCATGTTTTTGAGGATTTACCCCTGGGGTTCTCTCAGAAGTTTCTGTATTCTTTGCAAATGAGTTCTCGGACAATTAGCAACTTCAGAATGGTATTTGCTGATGCGCTTGCAGCAATTGGAAATCGAATGGTAGTTATGACTCCAAACAAAGTACGGCCAATCTTTCGAGACTTAAATGCTGACATAATTAGCAGAGCGGATTGGAAAGATCTTGAGAAGGTACTTGGGCGTTTTTGTCCAGAAGATTCAAATCTCATAAGTAATCCGAATGTTCCCTTCTGGGAGAAATATGAGGCATTTCGAGTCAACAAGCATTCCCAGGTGAGTTTCATACGCTGTAGTGTTCGTTTGGTTACCTTCGAGCTTTCTCCAATGCTCCGCCACTGCGATTTTTTTTTTGTATTCTAAATGTCAACCATTGCAGAAAGATGCATGGATTATTATTCAATTCCTCAAAAGTGCCCTTTCCTGGCTGGAGCGAAGTGACCCTCCAAAAAAGATGGACCGACGATTGTTGGAAGAGGTCAGGCACATCTGTAATGAGTTTGAAGAGCGTTCTGCTAGGTAAGCAAATGTTAAGATGCCATTAGCTCGGAAACGTTAATTGTACTGATTTCCATTTTCCAGGCAATAGGACACATGTGAATGTGATGCTCTGTTTTAATGATGTAAGCTAAATGACCTTGCGTTATCTCCAAGTCACTTCTGAATGATTCAAACCTGAGCATGCACACTTTTTTTCAACACAGGATGGGGAAGAGAGCTTGCGACACTGCCAAGGACCTTTATGCAATGTGGGAAGATGGTCAGAACAAACTACAGAAGGTTATGCGCTTTCTCCATTCCGTAAAGGCATCCATGAAAAAAGATGCAGCTGCAGCTGTTGCCCAACAGCAAGCTGGTGGAGCTGGTGAGTCGAGTGGATGTTCATACAAGGAAGCTGACACGGGAGGGAATGATACGGTGGAATTGGCCGAGGAAGATACAACTGTGGCCCAGGCTTCAAAGCAGAAGCAGGAAGGCAAGAAGAAACCCAAAAAATCTAAGCGCCACGGCAAGAAATGAACTGGTGTAGCCTGCGTTGTAGACTTGTAGTTCATATTTTGCATATTTCGCTGTCAAACTAACAGCAATGGCTGACTTGCTGGCTGTGTTACCGGAAGGATTATGTTGCTACCTTAATATAGACTTGCAGATCAGCATATTCTGTACAACTGGCTCTGCTTCTGATTTCAGTGACATCTAGAAGTACACAAGTGTTCTTGCTTGGTTCCTCTTCTCTACAATGTTTCGCCTTATCTTGGTCATATTGGTGTGTATTCAGCTTAAACTATGAGTTTTTTGTTTGAATTAAAATAAGGCATAGTAGGCGTATCCTGCGTGGTGTGTTGGCTAAGCTTGTTCGGTTATAAGATATGCTGCAGCTGTGCTTAATCCAGCAGAAAATTGCATTGACAATTGATGCTTTCTCTTGAACATCTTGGACAGATTTGCAACTCTTCAGCGATGGTGTGTGAAATGGTGGTTAAATTTCATCCTCGCTGTAAAAAACGAAATAGATGCTCTCAACTTCTCTCTGTCCCATCTTTTTTTTTTTTTGAGGGAGGGAACATTCTTATTTGATTTACTACGAAATATCTTAAAGCATCTCCACTGGCAGCCCCCCAAAGGCCCATTGGTAGCCGGACACAAAAACGGCCACACCGGCATCCCCAAGTGTCCAGTTTTTGTCCATCACCCCCGAGTGGGCCTCCAAAGTTGGGGCGGACTCGGGGCTGCCGGACAGCGCTTTCGACAAGCGGGCCCCGCTTGTCATAGATACGAGGTCGGAGCCGTGATTAAATGGGTAGTGCAGGAGGTCGTTCCGCCGCTTAGTGGTGCGCACTTTGCCAGGCGGTTTTCCAGGAGAAGCGACTGGCTGCGAAGAGACGCGATGGCGATGCACTAGCACGCGTCGCATTAATGCTAGGGCTAGTCCACGTGCCTGTGTTGCGGCGTTCCCAAGCAATGCATTTACCTCGGGGCACCGGCCACCACGGCGATATAAGGCACCTCGCCTCCTCGCTCGCATCCCACCTCGCCTCCTCGCAATGGCGAACAACTACGAAGCGGGCAGTTCGCCATTCCACATCGATCACACCCTCAACCTCGATGAGGCGTGGGGCGTCTACCGGTATGGGCTCCTCGTCCCTCCGGATTGCCGCATGCCAAAGGGGTGGGCCGTCTCCAACGGCAGGCTCACGGTGCGGGCTTTGCCTGAAATGTTGGAGTAGATCCGACGTGCCATAGCCCAACGCTGGAGTCAGATACCGCGGGAGGAGCGAGCCCTCCCCGAGAGCGACAACCACACCTAAGTCTGGTGTCTCCAGCGCATCGACCGCGAGCAGACGGAGGCCCTCGCGTTCTACGACAGCCCAAGGCCGCCGGCGCCTCCAAGTCGCTTGCGCATCGGGGCAGCGCCTCCACTTCACGTGCGCCTCGGGACGACGCCTCCATTTCCCGTGATGCCTCCTCCTCCACCGCCGTCTACAAGATTTGGGAGAAGCTCGGGGAGGACGACGACGAGGAGTAGAGTTAGGGTTAGGTTTAGGGACACCGGCGAGGCCATTTTTGTTTAAATTTCATCCAAATCTTGTAAAATATAACAAAGTTTGAAAATTTGAAACTTTTTATTCATAATGTTTTTTTGTTTAGGGGGTGCAAGTGTGGACAACACCTGGGTATTGGACGAAAAATTGTTCGGCACCCCCAAAGCGGACACAATTTGGGGGCGTCGGACAAAATTTCGGGGGTGTCAGTGGAGATGCTCTTAGTCCCCTCCCAATGCGCCACCATGGCATCAGATCTTTTAGAGCATCCACATCACCACGCTAAAAGGCGGGTGCTAGGATAGAATTCGGATCTATGGGCAGTTGATGCCATCCTGGGCGCCTGACGCAAAGACTGTCGCCCGACGCTAGCTCCAAAATTCCAAGTATAGCAGGTGCTACATGTACCATTTTTTGAAAATTTGAAATGCCATTTTAAAGTTTTAAAAAATTCTGAAAACAAATCTAGCCAGCGATAATGATTTATCCTACCAAACATGCTATAACTCGAAACACTTTGTATATTGAGCCACATAAAAAAGACAAATCTGACAGTTTTGGGAGATTTAAATTTGTGCACTGTTCACTAAAAAATGTTCATTTTTACACGGTCTAAAATATAATGTATTCGATTCTAAATTTGCATATCGATAGAATACATCATTGGCTACACCAAGAATTTTGTACAGATTTTTTTGAAACCATAACGTTATTAAAATTTCAAAATAAAGAGCTATATATATAGCCCGAGCTATAAAACGCCATACTCGGCGCTAGCTGCATTTTTTTTGCCCGCACGAAGTGGAAACCATGAGAGTTAAATTAACGTCTAAGCGTTGGGAGGCATGAACGTTTCACTACAATTTTATTTAGTGCTATTAATTTGTTACTTAAGCGCCTTAGTCGCTACATCATATTTTTTTTGAAACTGACGGTTCGAGGGGATGAAATCACCACGAGTTCCCATTCTTAGCAGTAACGGCTACAATTCATTCTCATGTCTATTCCGAACATGAGACCAGCATGCTCTGCGAGAGCATCACTACGCAAAATCGCTGAGAATCCAAAGAACGGAAGAAGAACATCGCATGGAAAAGAAAAGGTGAGGATTGCAAGATTATTCTTGCCGTCGACTAATCTTTGTGTTTCTTCGTTTACTTCATAGCAGGAATCAGATCGTGCCGTCGTCGTCATCATCGCTCCATACGTTGCTCTCCTTGCCTTGAAAATACAAAATGAGGACTTCGAATGTATTCCTCTACTTGTGTTGCTCATCATCTCGTGAAACTGAAATTGTGCAGTGTCCTATGACAGAGAAAATTTAAAAAACCACCACATTTGTGGCTAGGGTAGTAAAACGCCACCACTTTTCGTTAAGGTGTTAAAAAACCACAGGTTCCTCGCTAACATGTAACATACACTCGTCTAACCGTTAAACTTGCGGTTGGTGTACATAAGATGAGCTTCCCCTAACAAAGGTTCTTCCTCCCCCGTGTCACACCCAGGCGACACCGGGGGCGTCCCCTCCGCGCCGCTAGCAGCCTCCCCCCACCTCCGCGCCTCCACGCAGCTGCTGCCACCGGCGTCCCCGCTGCCACACAACTTGCGGTGGGGGTGTGCTCTTCTCTGCTCTGTTGGTGCCGGCGGAAGGTCGACGCAGCTGGGGCACGTCGGTCGGCTCGTCAGCGTGTGGACGCCGGGGCGGCGGCCCCGGGCGACAGTGGTGGCCCTTGCTCCGTCGCTGGGGCAGCGTGGTCCTGCTGGGGCCAGCTGCGAGTGGTTGCAGATCGTGGGGTCGACTCAAATCTCGCCGATCTTTGGCTGGCGCCGTTGGCAGGCGACGGCGTGAGGCCGGTGGTGGCCGAATCCCCTCCGGATCCGGTCACTTCTGTGCAAGGGTGGGCTGCGTCGAACGAGGTGTGGTGCTCATGCGCGCGAGGAGGCTAGGGCGGCGGCCCTGGGGCGATGCGTCTGCATCGGTGCGGCCGGGTTTCCTGGCGCATGAGGCCAGCAAGAGGTGGCCGTGCTGCATCTCCGGCTGTGTGATTGTTAGGCAGCCGAACGAGAGGATGTCGGGGCGGCGGCCCCGGGGCATGTTCGGCACGGCGTCGCCGTGGCGTGAAGTGCTGCGGTGGCTACGGCATGCGATGATGGTGGACTGGTCGATCCTCGACTGGCGGTTTGCGGGGTTTGCGACACATCGCCGGGCGAAGGTCCTGCCCTGGTTGTCGGCCAGGACCGACGACGGTGATGCTCTCAGGCGCCGCGTCCTTCTTGAAGGCGTCGTCGAGGTGGTGCTCTTGCTTCTCCATGCCAGGTTCTCCAGGGGAAACCCCAAATCCCACACGAGATCGAGCGAGGGCGGCGCTCCTACATCGCTTGCCTCTTGTGGCCTCATCTTGGATGTTCCATCGACCAGTGGGACTAGTGGAAGCAGTTGGTGGTTGGCGTCGGCAAGCTTTCATCTTCGGCTAGGTGGTGTGCGGCTCTAGGGCCAACGTGGATGTGTGAGCGACGACTCCAGATTTTGTCGTGCGTTGAGGTCGCTTCCGCCGTGTTTAGTGTCGGCTATGGTTGCTAGGGCGACATACTCGTCGACTCGTTTAGGGACGTGGCCTTTGGGCCGGCGTGGATGTCGGAGCGGCCGCTCCGGGTTTTGTCTTGCGTTGAGGTCGCCTCCGTCGTGTTAGTGTCGACCATGGTTGCTAGGGCGACATGGTCGTCGACTAGTTTTTGGGGGCGTGGCCTTCAAGCCGGCGTCGTGCGTTGTGTTGTATGGTTTTCGGCCGCTTTCCCTATAAACCATCCAACTCTTTTCGACTTTATCAATCAAAGGCATTGCCGAGGTTCGGAAAAAAAAACTTATGGTTGGTGACCCTTGTCAGACTGACGTGTCAAGCGGAGACGGTCTCAGACAGACGGCCGTTGACAGCGCATTCGGTGCCCTAACTCCCCGTTTGGACACGGTTTGCTCACTCTCCCTCGCTCACACCTGAAGAAATGGCGGTGTTCAATTCACCTGGTGCCAGCTTTCCAGGCGGCGGCTCAATGCTAGCGTCGGAGAACATAGGGTGGTGGGGTGAATTTTGATGATTTGTGTAAATAATGAGCTTAAATACAACAACCAATGATTATATCAAATATATAATACTATTTTCTTGTGACATTAAAACAGCAGGAAAATCCCCTATTGCGTCATTTTCATTTTATTAAAAACGCGGGGAGGGGGGGAGGGTGGTGGACGGGGGTGTTTCGCGTGGAGGTGGACGGCCGGCCCGTGGGGGCGGCGGCGGCCGGGGCTGGGATGCCGAGCCGGCGGGCTCGGGAGAGGAGGATGGCCGGCGGGGCTTCTGGCGGAGGTGGAGCGCGCTGGGCGCCATTGAAGCCGTGGAGCTCGGCGCGGCGTGGTTCGCGGGCGCGACGGCGCGGCGATTGCCGGCGGGGAGCTTGGAGGCGCGGGGTGGCCGGCGCGGAGATGGTCGGTGCGCAACGGAGGGAAGGAGCGCGGTCCGGGGGAGCCAGCAGCCGGCGGCGGCTGCGCGGGCCGGCCCGGGCTCGATCTGGGCCGGGCGGGCCGCGGCCGTGGCGCTCACGACGGGCGCGCGGTGCTGTTGGCGCTTGGTGGGCCGGCGAGGACGCTGGGGCAGCGGCCCCAGACCGTCGAGGCAGGGGGGTGCCACGGTGGGGTTCCGGCGCGAGACGGCGGACGCGGAGGTGGTGCTCGGCAACAAGGATATCTCGCTGGGCTTGCTGCTCCCCGCGCTTCACGGACGGATCGAGCTCCGGGGCGAAAGCCTTGCCCCGACTTTGTCGAGGCCGACGACGGCGGCGCCTCCGGGCGTCGTTTCCTTCTTGTTTGCGTCGTTCGCGGAATTTCGAGTCCATCCGACAAGAGTGCTGTCAACAGTTCCGGGTGAAAGCCTAAGCTCCGTCGGAGCGGGCGGCGGCGACGGTTTGTCCGTCGCTACCTTCTTGAAGGCGCCGCCTTGGAGTTGTTGACCCTCTCGGTGCAACGGTTTCGCGAAGGCCAAGCAGGATGGAGTTGCTATCGGGGTGGTGGACGCCGGGGCGGCGGCTCCGGACGGTGGTGGACGTCGAGGCGGCGGCCTCGATCTCCCACGCTACGACGGCTCTATGAGGCAGAGCTGTTGTCTAGCGGGGGACTGGGTGGCGACCTGGATGAAGACTGCGTGGGCAGAGGGTTCGTCGACCTGACTGGATCACCTTCGGGCAACGCGAAGGTTGATCTGGTTGCTATACCGGGGTGACGGCCCCGGAACATGGTGGTTTTAGTGGCAACCTGGATGAAGACTGCGTGGGCAGAGAGTTCGTCGACCATGACTGGATCGCTTCCGGGCAATGCGGAGGTCGATCTGGTTGCTACGCCGGAGCGGCGGCTCCGGAGCGGGTGGTGTGTGTTTGTGGCGTTTGTCCGGCTTGTGTCGTGTGGACGACGGGTCGTTTCGTCTGTGTGTTCTTTTGTACAGCTTGTATGGTTTTTGGACCCGGTTTTACTTATAAACTGGGTCAATTCTTTCTATCTAATCGAACGGTGGTACGACCACCTTGTCCTCAAAATGTATAGACACATGATGCTGACTGTTCCAAATCATAAGATGTTTTAGACATTTTATGATATAAACTACATACGAACTAAAATGAGTGAATCTACACACTAAAACAAGTCTACATACATCAGAATGAGAAAAAATAAAATATTTTTTATTTTAAAATGAAGTGAGAACTACTTAACTGAATAAAAAAATCATATGTCTGTATATAAACATAATACACAATCAGCAGCTATGATCAAAATGAACTTGAATTTTCGCACTTTAATAGATTACTGAATTTGAGTTCCTATGTCTACACAATCAAAACCTAAACTGAATTTTGGCACCTAAATAGTTAATAGAATTTGTTATCTACAGTCATTAGCTAAACAAGACGTTTGCACCTAGATACTTAACTTAATTTGTGCTTTACATAATCAGTAGCTAACTTTTTTATGTAGCTACAACCCTGTGTTGTGTTCGTGCCTTCAAACACAGCACATTTCTCGACTTTGTTGACGCGACAAACAACGGTCAAGTCAGCATCTATGCCGCAGAACTGAACGTCATTTACTGAATCCGGTGCGTAGTCCATTTCAGGGTACTATACAAATCAAATAAATCAACACCAGTGGTAGTGAACCAATTTATTTTCTGAGGGTAGAAAATAGATGGACGAGACCCAACGTTTTGGTCAGGAATCTCTCTGCAGCTCTATAACCTCGCAAAGCCTATGGTATATTGGGCCACACGTTCCTTCTCGGGTGTGTTCGTTTATGGGATGAAGTCAACTCAATTAATTATTTCTAAACTTGATTAATTTGTTTCTAAACTTGATTAATTTGTTCTAAACTCGATGTGATTATCGCCCGTTCCACCTCGTCCGGCCGATTCGGCCAGACCGGTGCGTTCCGCATCTAGAGGGAATATTCCCTTACTGGGAACCAACTCGTTCCATTCCACTTTCCAACCAAACGTAAGAATGGGTTCTGGGTGTGAAACGGTTTCATTCCCTTCCACTCCATTCCAGAACCGAACACACCCTAAGGCCTTGTTTGTTACTAGGGTATTTTAGGAGATTGGTGAGGATAATCCTCTAGTGAATTAGATGAAACCCAAAACTTCACCCAATCCCCTAGGCCTTATTTGTTACTAGGGTTTTTAGGGGATTGGTGGGGATAATCCATTAGAGGCAGTGTATTGGATTCCCTATGGGATTGAGAAAAAAATGAACTAGAGTTTGGTGATTTTTGGGAAAGGTGGAGATAAAACATATCCAATACACTAGAAACAAACGATATTTTGAGATATGAGAGGATTTTAGGGTTTGACCGAGATAATCCCACCGATTCTTAAAAACTCTACGAACAAACAGGGTGACTCTCCCCTGCAGTAAAAGCCGACTGGTTCGGTGACTCTCCCCTGCTTTTCCACGACCTAGAGGCGGCCCGCATTGACTCCCCAAGCGACCGACCTGCTTCCTCCTTCCTCGAAAATGCCGTTGCATCGCTCCTCGCTTGCTCGTGCGTGACGCGGCGAGACGATGATGGGGGAGGCGATGGGGGATTTGGGTGACATCGTCGTCTCCTGGTCGGTCCAGGAGATCATCGACGACGACCTCTACAAAGGGCAGGTACGTGATCAATCGATCCCATTGCGAAGATTTGTCACGCGGGCGTTTTTCTCCCCCGATTTTGTGGTGGTTAACTGGTTAAGTGTCGTTGGCGGCGGCGGATTAGTGGTCCTCAACTTGGGAGGCTTAAGAATATACTCCCTCCGTTTCAGATTATAAGTCGCTGGAGAAAAGTTCCGACCAGGTGAAAAACGCCCGAAAGACCAGATTACCCTCAACTTTTTAATTAAACAACAGGTTTTGCCCTCCCGCAGTGGATCGAACCGATCATCGATCTAAATTTGAATCCCAGATCGCGGAGCCCAGATCGCCGCCGTCCCTCGCGCGTCACACCTCCAGGCGCGCATCCATGCTCGCGCGCGAGCAGCTCCTTCTTCGCCTCGCCCAGCTTCTTCGCCTCGCCCAGCTCCAGGCGTGGTTCCTCCATCTCCTCCGGCTCGCCCAGTTTTGCGGGCGCCCAGCTCGCCTCCCAGATCAGGCTGCCACCTCCAGCAGCTCTCCTCCATCAGGCTGCCTCGTCCAGGTGCTCGTCGCCCAGATCTGCAGAAAATCACACGTCAGTCGCTGGCACCTCGCCTCGCCCAGGTGTTCATTTTGACAGGAAGAGAAGGCAAAACTCACCCAGTACAGCAGCAAGCCAGCAATAGTAGGTCGTGAAGCAGTTCAACAACAACAGCAGCAGTAGATCCTACTCCAGCTTCACCCAAAAAGTTCAGCAAGAGCAGTTCAGCACCAGCAGCAGCAGTAGATCCTACTCCAGCTTCACCCAAAAAGTTCAGCAAGAGTGGTTCAGCAACATCAGCAGCAGTAGATCCTACAACAGCAGCAGGAGTAGAGCAGTTCAGCAACAAAAGTTATCAGAGAAGCACAATATCAGTTCCACCGCAGCAGGAGTAGAGCATGATCAACTTGCCAGCAAGGCTAGAGTAGCAGAGAAGAAAGCTTACCCAGGATTTCCAA
The DNA here is from genome assembly GCA_947311845.1 of Poa pratensis. NCBI lineage: Eukaryota > Viridiplantae > Streptophyta > Magnoliopsida > Poales > Poaceae > Poa > Poa pratensis. The sequence goes on along the minus strand of CAMZMU010000052.1, from coordinate 137,629,260 downwards.
AGGAAATGGCCCAAGCAGAAGCTCCAATGTTGGACCTCAACTTTCCAGCACCAGAAGTTGGAATATTGGATCTCAACCTTACACCACTTGAAGAACATGGAGATGAAATGGATCTAGATGCAGTAGATGAAAATGGTCAAGATGCAGTTCATGAAAATGGTCAAGATGCAATAAATGAAAATGATCAAGATGCAGTTAATGAAAATGGTCAAGATGCAGGTACAGTTACAGTTAAAATGGTCAAGCTATTATGGAGTAGTAGATGTATTTTGAATGCATAAAACTAGCTCTCTGATTTCAGTTTAGTGTCTTTAGTGTCTACTCTCTGATTTCTTATGCTAGGAGTAGATGATTACTCTCTGATTTCCCATTGCATAAACAATTGGTTATAAAGAGGTGATCAGGGTTGGCTGTCAGCTAGAGTGAGCTGACATGCACATTTTTAATCAAGACTTTGCCAGGTCAATTAAAGAAGATAAATATCATAAGCAACTCAATCATCCCTTGCTGTCGAATTATATAACTAGGGATAAAATCAGAGACAATAATGCAGTCTCAACATTAACATTGTAACTCGGGCAGGGCAAACATACAATTCAGGTATGCAACTGTCACTGCTCTTCTATAATTCATTTTAGATGAGGGATGCACAGCCAAAAAATGTATTGCAATGGCAGGCAATTTTGCCATGCATCCTAAATCAAAGCATGCATAGACTTATTCAGACAAGGATACTACTGGTAGATCTCTATCCTTGTAAACCAAAAGTAGTGCACAATCGGAGATAGTGCAGAATTGCGTACTGCTAGGAAACAAGAGTAGGAGTAGGAGGAAGTAGGGGACTAGGGGTGACCTTCTCGAGCTGGTTGATGAGGGAGAGGAGGATGGAGTAAATGAGAATCCTCAGCAGCCCAAGTGCACCAGCCCAAGTGCAAGCAAGCAAGCAATTGCTTATGTGTTGTGTGTTTGTTCTGTGAACTTGTGTGTAATGTATGGAGTATAAGTTGTGACAACTTGTTTGAATGTATGGAGTATGTGTGTTATTATTTGTGTTGTTATTTGTGTGTTGTTATTGGCAGTAGCAGTAGCAAACAAGCAAGTGCAGCAAGATACTGCATATTAAAAATAAGAAAGGAGAAGAGAGTACAAGAAGAGAGAGGACTATATTTATGCAAGCACTTGCTACAGAGAGAGAACTCAATCAAGGTAATACACTTGCTACAGAGTAAGAAACGAAACATCACTGTAAGAAACATTCAGAATTTTAAGCTACATTAAGTTTATCCATTGATTATTTTAACAAGTTGAGTACATATACTCCTAATGGAGTAGAAGCACTGTAAGCAGTACAGCAGTACAAATAAGCAGCAGCAAGCAAGCAATATACAGCAGTACAAAAAGTTAAGCTTGCATTCGTTCAAGCAAGGAAAATTAGGATACAAAATTTCTATTCAAGCAAATTTGTACTCAGAATCTACTCCTGCACTAGTTCATGCTACTCCTGCTGCCATGGTGAAGATATTTACAATCAAAATAAGTAAAACAAGTTAAATTCAGTTGTCATGGTGAAGTTTCCATCTTCGTATTTTCCTTTAGCGTAAAGTATGAATCACTTATTAGCATATGCTAATAAGTGACTCCATCAAGTTTGGGACAAAGATAGAATGGCCAGCATCTCATATGCTAATAACAACTCAATTGCAACTACTCCATCAAGCAAGTTAATTTAAGCATGCAAGTTAAATTAGGCAAGCAAATTCAACAGCCAACAAAGTTGGTAACATACGGAGTAGATTGTTGTTCACTCATACGTGCTCCAAATTCATTTAAATTGTGCATATTTTAGTTGAAGCAATGAATCAAATATTTATGTTGACATCTATCACTATTAACACTATTGCAATAACTGAAAGAAATCAAGCGAGACGAGAGAGAAGAGCAGCGTACCTACAGACAATGTGGAAACAGCCATATACTCCAGCACTTGGAGCAGCTTCTCCGCTCGGGAGGGCTGCACGGCACAGCTCCGGGTCGAGGGTGCCGGAGCCTGACTCGACCTTGGCGCGGTCGAGGACGCTCGTGCTCGTCAGCCACGGGACCAGGCAGCAGCCGTCGCCTTCCATGGTACCGCAGTACGTCTCCCCCAAGCCGCAGAGCCCTAGGGATGCCTGCCCCGCGCCCCTGAGGTTGCCGTCCACGAGGGTCGTCACCGGCCCGCCCAAGAAGAAGATGGCGCTCGGGAGGTCACTCAGCTTCAAGAACTGGGAGGCCGAGTGCGTGGCCCCTGAGCCGGACACGGCAACCCGGTGCATCAACGGCGCGCGGCCGAGGACGCTCGTGCTCGACAGCCCCGGGACCAGGCAGCAGCCGTCGCTGCTCTTCTTCGACGAGGCCAAGCAGGAGACGCTCGCCGCTGCTCTGTCGCACCACGCCCATCCAAATCCACATCTCCTTTCCAGAAAATAGATCCAGCGCCGCGGCCAGCTCCCCCATGGCTTCCTCCTCCGCCTCGCTTGATCCGTAGCAGGCCACAGGCAGGCGGATCCATCGCCGGTGGATAAAAATCCATTCTTTGACCTTCGGTTGTGAGAGAAATTAGGTTGCGGGGTGGGAGAAAAATTGGGAGCGGGGGTGGTGGGGAGCAAGGCGGCAAGGGGGATACGACGGCGAGATGAATAGCGTGGCGACAGGCCGGCGACGGGGAGGGAGAAGGCGACGGGATCCAGCGGTGCGAGGGAGAGAGAGATAGAGCGGTCGCGGTGTGAGGGAGACAGAGAAAGCGCGGTCGCGGTGCGGGAGGGCAAATATGGAAAACGAAAAAATCTTGTAGCGTGACAGAATTTTGCCTACTAACTCCCAGCGACTTATAATACGAAACGGAGGGAGTACTAGTCTGATTAGTGGTCCTCAAGTTGTACTAGTATTATAGCTAAATGCCCGTGCGTTGCTACGGAACGCACATATAAAACAAATTTCAATAATACATTCATTGGAACCAAAATGTTTGGTGGATGCGTCACTTTATCATGACACATATTTGTCTGCTTGAATCTTTATTAAATCTTTGCCACCAGATGTTTTCTATATGCTCCAACAACGAATGTGAGAGTTGAATGTTTCTGCATTTTAACAGAATAAAAAATAAAGATGCATTGATCAAAACAATAGTTCAAGTTCTCAAATATGGGTTGGATAAAATTTGCACTTATATGAATCCAAATAACAACTCTTTTGCATTACTTCCCTCAGCGAGTCGTCATGTCTCCTTTACAACCCCGTGGGAAGAAAACAAGTGACATATTGCTCCATGCATTTCTTCACTTCAAAAGTCAGTCATATTTCCTTGCCCAGCTGGGCAACTTTTAAACTCCTTCAAATATATGAAATTTTCCCCACATTATGCTAGATGAAGAAGTGTACATGTGGTGATATACAAATAAAATGGTTTTCGCCTGCAACGAGAGATAGAGGTGCAAGCAATGTTTTTACTAATGATCCATCCCTGTATTGCAATAAAAAAAAAATATTTGTACTTACTTTTTCACAGCAACAAATATGATATTTTGTGAATGCACGAAACGTGAAACCGAGAGAATATATAGTTGATAAAATAAAATAAACACAAAGACACCACCCTCCTTCCTTCAGGTTATCGTGCTATGCACATTACAGTGCATTAATCCAATACATTGTACTGTTTTTAGCTTAATACATTCTTTGTGCGAGCTCACACTCATTGTCACTTGCCTGAACAAGAGCTTTCTTCTCTGCTTGGCTATCCCAGTATTCCATGTCACCTCCTACCTCGGAGTCATCCTTTAGAGCAGCAACGCCACCCTCCGGCTTTGTTTATGTGGCGTTCTCCTACTCCTGTAACATGTTGCACTGCGTAGTCAGCTCCGTGGCTCCCACATAAAAAACTCATGGCTCATGCAACACAAACACAACCGAATTTTGCAACACTGCATAAACAAGACTGATCTAGTGATAGTAGATATTGCTTGCCATAGACAATAGACATTTAAAATCCAATCGTTCCCACATGTCGCGCAAAAATACTAAGGCCGTGATTGGTTCGTCGTTAATTAAGCAAAACGACCGGTATATTTTACATACCTTGGGTGGCCCTGCTAAAGTTACGGAGCACGGGCCGGAAAATTTCTCGCTCCGTAATTTGCCAACAATCCAAGCGAGCCCTAAATACCATAACGGGTTTAGCCTTTTAACTCAAACAGCTGTATAATAAAAACTGTAGTTGTAAGCACGCATACATTATAATGATGATCAAACCACACAGTAGTTACACAGCTACCAACCCATTGACCAAGTATATAGTCTAGCCTAGGAGATCTTCCGAAAGCGCTGACACATAAGGCAAATAAATAGTATTAGGAAATAGGAAACATGTACAATCAGACACAGAAAATTAGATAAGAAGAGAAATTGCTGTGTTGTATTTCTCTTGCATCCTCTAGTCTCTTTCTGCTCGAACACCTGTCTTACATACTCTCACCAATCTAAATCAATACAATTAGGAAATAGTTAGTCAGAAACAATATTTGGAAAATTGAAAGAAAAACAATCAAGCAGCATATGCCGATGCGTACAAAGATGGTCACATGGAGAGCAACATCCATTATTTTCTACCATTAAAAAAACCATTTTCTTAGGAATCAAACTGTATATCACCGATGAATCACATCGAACGCACCAGACCCACCAGATCAAGAGCCATTCATCAAACGCAGGAAGTTAGGCACTGACGGCAACACACGAGCCTGGCTGAAAGTGACGGTCTTGAAGCAGCAAAGTTCCTAGGAAAAGTCCTGTACGCTGATGGAGTGGTGGTTGAATCAGCTGACGAGGAGCAGCTCGGGCTCGGAGGAGGTGGTCGAGCAGCGTGAGGTTGAAGTCCCAGGGAGAGCCAAGAGGTCGAACATCTGGTGGGCGTACGAGGCAATGTGCGCTTGAGGACGTATTTTCCTATCTACAAGCAGGGCGACGTTCCCCTTATGCTGCCGCTGTGCCGCAGCTCGCGCAAGATGTTCGGCGAGGGACTAATCGGGGCTGAGTTCGCTGGAGAACAGGGACATGCTGGGGCGAGGTGGCTGAGCATAGGATCTTTCGACGCGGAGAGCGCGTACGACGCCATCTGCCGGCTGGCAGCGCGACGCTCGGCTGCGGCATACCGCCGACCGCCGCCGCACACCATCATCGGCCGGCTGCCGGCGCGCCGCTCTCCCACGGCCAACCGCCACCACCTTCCGGCCGCCTGCGCGCCGCTCGCCCGCGGCCATCCGCCATCGCACGCCACCACCGCCGGCCGCCTGCACGCCGCCGCTCTCCACCCCGGCAACACCTGCCAACCGCCGCCTCGAGGCCGAGGGCCGTCTCCATGCCGAGCGCTCTCCCCCACCACCTACACGCCGTCGGAAGCCCTCCCCGAACACCTGCGAGCCGGCGACGGCCTCGAGTTCCGGCAGGCCTCCCATGGATGCGCGCCGATCCAGCCTCCTACCTACCACGCACGCAGCCTCCGATCGAGAAGGAAGGGGATTTTTCCATTGAACCGTTACTTTTGACTTAGCGGTGGCATAAGGGGTAATATATTTTAATTCGGTAAGGGTAAAATTGGCAATGTAAAAAACGTACCAACACCTGCTCAGGCCATATTATCTGTACTACTATCTATACTACTATTAAAAGAGCAAACTTGTGTTGATACATTGAATCTGAGCCCTTCAATATTTGGCCAACGGTCCAGATCGCTCTAATGTTTGACAACTCAACACAAATCCACTTTTGTCCGTTTTACCCTCCCACCAAATCACATAATACTGCTAATGCCATCGTACCGGTTCGTTTTATTTCGTTTCGTGATAATTACGAGATTTGCCACCAATAAAAGAAATTACCACCAGTGGCCGTCGCACTCGGCACGGAAGGAGATCGGCGCGGAGACCGACGGGGACGGGCGCAGCCGGCAGGGGAGGCAGCCGTCGAGGACACGGGCGAGCACCGGAACGCAGCCTCGACGAAGGTGGCGGGCGAGCACCGCAGCGCGGCCTCGGCGATGATGACGGGTGCGGCCGGCTCCTCCTCCGCCCGAAATTTCGCGTGTTACCGGCTCCACTCCAAGATCCGCGTCCCCCCGTCCTTCTCGTGCATACAGCGGTCGGCCAACGCGAGTCACGGCGGCGTAAGGTCGGCACAGTGGACCGGCGCCACGCTGGGCGCGTCCTAAGGAGAGGAGCACGACCGCTTGTGAGTTGAAGGGGCGGGCTACCACGGCGATGTGCGGCAGCGCCACCGTGCTTGCTCTGCTTGTCACTGTCGGTCTGTCCTCGAGTCACGGCAGCGGCAGGTCGGCGCAGTGGACCGGTGCCACGGTGGCGCGTGTTAAAGAGAGCAGCACGACCCCGCGGCCCTGCTCTGGTCTCATCCGTCGACCACCTCCCGCCATACCCATGGCCACTCCAGCACCGCCCCTGCCGCCAATCTTCTCCGCAGCTGCCTACTCTCCACAAAACCACGCAGCGCCGGATCCCGTCGTCAGCCCTCGCGGCCAGCCCCGTCGGAAAGCCCCGCGGATCGACGCGCCCAGCTCCCGGCCGCCCTGCTGCCAATTGCCCGTGCCGCTCTGTCCCCAGCTTTTCCCGGGCCAGGGGATATGGAACCGCCGCCGGCGGTGTCTACCGATCAGAGCATGCTCGCCAAATCCATCGCCCAACAACAGTGATGGCAGACCGATGCTGAATTTTATGTTTGGCTGTCAGTAAAGCAAGTTGCAAGGCTGGAGGGTTAATTTGGCGTGTTCAAATGCGGGGGTGATCACCATTCTGAGTGTTGTGTCAGCTCTAACTTGATTTGAACCTTCTAGCAATTCGATGGTCTTGTCAATCTTCACGATCTTCTGTTGGAGGTTGTCTTTCTCCACCTACAAAACGAGAAAGTTCAGTCTAGCATAACTTTAAGCAGGCAGAGTTTTACAGGTTCAAAATAATTCTCTGAACCTGCAACTGCAACAATTCGTTCTGGGCTTCGAGCATTTGCTCCCGCTGCTCAAGCTGTTCAACGAGCAGTTGGATCTACAACAGATCAACCTGTCTTTGGTCCATGTCATCAAGCAAGCCCAGCACAATGTAACAGATTGGCAAAACCGGCCGTTCTATGCATTTGGTCTTGTGTCAGCAAGCTTACATCGACGGTGTCAGATTCTCTAGGCCCAATAGAATGAAAGATTACAAACATTGGGTTCAAAAGCTGGATTCTAGAAGGTACCATGAGTCTAGCATATCTGAGCTGAAGGATATCGCAATGGACTTCCTGATGCTATCACTGAGAACAACTTGGGGACTAGACCTTCTTTCTTGTATCATGTATGTGCTTATCCGTGGAAAACAAATAGATCTGAATTTTCTATCTTTGATCAATGCGCTACTTTTGTTCATGCATATACACTTCAGATTTAATGCTAACATGAGCTTTCTCTTTGTCTCCCAAGGTTCGTGGTTAGAAAAGGAACCAGAATACTTAATATATGTTCATTAGTGTTTAAATCGTCTCTCAGTTCACATTTTTCTAACCATCGTTTGAAGCATCTTCGTATTTGTGTCATGTTAAAATTTGAATCGTCTCCCCCATATAAGTTACGTTTGGCATGCTACTAGGATTTATACAATTCTTCTCTAATATATTCATATTATTATCTGGACGAGATCGCTACTGTTTGCAAACTTAGGTTTAAAATTATAGGTCCAAATATTAGTGTGTAAGTGGTCCCTCAGTTTTGGAACTTTTTCCATGACTTCAAGCATGTGCATAATTTGTGTCATCCAGAAATTTGAATGGTATTATAATTTGAGTCCATCTCACATATAAGCTACATTTGGCATGTAACTAGGATCTACAAAATCCTTCTCTAATACTCCCTCAAGCTCCTCCTTCCTCACATGCGGGTGTAGTTTCGGCGAGCGTCACGTGCATCCGTCAGGGCCGAGGGCATATTTCGCGAAAGCAGCGACGCCGCATACCAGTTCTGTTGGCTTCTGTATGAGATTTGTGTGCTCAATGATGCTTACATAAGCATGCATGATTCTATTTTCAATATAAAATCTAGGAATGCAAAAGTGTAGAAGAATTAATCCACATAGATCTTGGTAAATTGCCTCATTAAGTTGTGAAAACGTGCGTTGCACGTACATGCCAACTAGTACTATTAAAAGAGCAAACTTGTGTTGATACATTGAATCTGAACCCTTCAATATTTGGCCAACGGGCCAGATCGCTCCAATGTTTAACAACTCAACATAAATCCACTTTTGCCCGTTTTACCCTCCCACCAAATCACATAATACTGCTAATGCCATCGTACCGGTTCGTTTTATTTCGTTTCGTGATAATTACGAGATTTGCCTAAAAAATAAACTGTTGGCGGCGACAGGGACGGGCGCGGCCTCGGCGACGGCGACGGGCGCGGCCCAAGAGGCGAGCGGTGAGGGCACGGGGGAGTACGCGGCCAGCAGGATCGCCTTCCGCAGCAGCCGGACCCGGCGGCCATCCACATCGCGTGGGTGTCGTGTCCGGGCGTCAGTCCTCGCTCCAGCCTGCTTGTATGTACTGGAAGTTGGGAACCGATCTGCAAACTTGCCGTTAGGCGCCGCCGCCCGCTTCCACGTGCGCTTGCTTTCCTCCCACCCTGCCGTCCTCCATGTGGCGAGACGCATAGGCTGCCGATGTTCCTCCCCGCGGCCGGGGACGACGCTGACGTAGCCGCCCTTTCTCTGCGCGGCCGAAAACGACGCAGAAGATCTCGACCTTCCTCCGTGACGCCAAGGACGTGGACACCTCCCCTGCAATCGGCGACCTGATCCTACAAAGCCGATGGTGACCAGACGGGCTATTGTCTTGGGCAGCGGCCGGCAGGGTCGGACGGCAGACGATGCCCAGCGACACTGCTCAACCGAATTCAGCCGCTCCGCCGTTGCATGTATGTTTGCCATCTAATCCTTTTGATTTCACGAAAAACGTTTATGATCTGCATCATTGTTAGATGTTTGTATTCGTAAACTGGTCAAAATATATGGCCGATGCTTGAGGATTTTGGACTGAAGCTGCTCCAATGCGGCAATGCCGGTCACCACTGACGATGGTGACCCATATTCTCGCACTGCATGGTGAAAGAAAAATTAAAGCACGTAACCTTAATTTGGTGTTGATAGCGTACTAGCAAGACCAAAATAAAAGAACCTTGATGGGAGGAGGCTTTCGGTTGATGAATTCGAGTAACAGGTACAATGCCATCTCTCTCTCTCTCTCTTTGATGCTGATGTCTGTCCTCTGAAATATTGGCTTATGACTTGTATTGAATTCATGCAGGCAGTAGTCAATGCGGTGTTTAGCTTAACCCCTTTTGACTGATATAATTCGAAGTAGAAAAGTGTGGGCTTAGATGTTACTGTTTATGGCCGGCACTGCTATTCCATGACTTAATTTCTCCTTTTTTTTCTTCAGGCTTCCCCTGCAATGAAAGACAAGTAGTAAAAGATACAACTTGCAGTTCCAGCCTTCCAGGGCATCCTATATATCGTTCCAGGCAAATGACTTGACGGAATATTGCTGCCACGGCTGTGCAGTAGATGCACATGGAGGCTTTGGATGAGCTCAATGAGCTGCTAGACGTTTTTCTCCAGTGTCAGAGTTATCTGCAGATCATACAACACTCTCTGTTAGTGCGGAATTGCAGAAGTACAGGTAACAATGGCTAATGTTGAATTGCTATATATAGTCAGTTATTTTCGAATAAACACAGGGAATTATTTTATATGATCAATGTAGAGTTTTGAATTTTAGAGTGAACGCATCCAACATTTTAACTGGCACAATTGTTAAGCACGTTCAATATACAATGCAAATTTCTGTGCATATGCAGCTTTACACAATTTTAAACATGGGTTCTTGTTCTGTTCCCAAAAATGTGTTAAGTTCTTTCTTTGCAGCCAGAGGGGATAAGATATTCTTTATCTAACCCAACATAATCTGTTGGATGTGCCATATTAAAAGTTAACACAAGATGTTAAGTACTATTCCAGAAATACTTGGTGATATCCTTAATGGAAGCTCTAGCATATTTGATGTTTTTTTTTTTGAGTACATGGGATTACATATAGAAAACCGAACTAGCAGCACAATCCTCCGAAAATAAGGAAATTACAACCAAACCTTGAGGACCCAGGCGCCGCCTCACCACGATGCCCGCCGAACCGCGCGCTGCCGCCGAGCTCCACCCGAGCCGGCGAACTGCAGCGAACCGTGGCCAGGAAGCCGCCGACAAAGCCGCCGTCTTCAGGTCACCGCTTGGGTCTTGGCGGAGAGGCGAAGAACTGGAAGGCCACCAGAGCAGAGCCATCACCTCGAAGCAGCGCCGACGCCGTCGACGCCGGAGGCGACCAAGATGATCTGGAAACCCGGCCTCCTGCCCACCACTCGCAAACCCGCACCGACGCCGGAGGAAGCGCCGGCCCGGCAAGGCAGGGCAGCAGCCATCCGCCGTCATCGGAGACGACGACGGGCACGGGGAGTGGCTGCGACCCCAGAAGACGACGACGGCGGCGGCCCCCCCGCTTCGGCCCCGCCGCCCCAGATCCGCCCAACCCCACCCCCTCTCCACCGCCGGAGCGCAGATCCAGGGATCCCCCACCCTCCCGCCGCCGGAGCGGCCGACGGAGAGTGGGTAATCCCACGGATACGCCGGCAGACGCTGGGCGGGCCGAGGTCGCCCTCCGCTCGCCACTGGTGCGGAGAAAGAGAGGGGAGGGAGGAGGTTCCAGAAATATGCGAGTAACTCTATGCGGAGAAAGAGAGGGGAGGGAGGAGCATATTTGATGTTTTAGATAACTAGAGATACAAAGACAAACTGATTTCCACATAGAGTGGCTAAAAACAGGCCCTAAATCAGAGAAACAAAAATTGAAAATATTTATTTTGCAATAAATTGCTGATTTTTCTTTTTAATTGACAAATGTCCCTGAAAGTTGATGCTTTGGGCCCATCGAGGATTCACAGTTGCATATGGAATCCTCTCAACATGATAGGTTAATAACTACATTTTAGGACATAACGAATACTCATTGTTTCCTCCATCACACTTTACATCCTAAAGATTTTTTAATCCTCATCATTGGTCTCAATGCCACCGGAATGACGAATGTCCTCTACAAATGTAACTTCGGCAAGATCGTCACCACCATCCCAATCATTGCTAACAAATGATCCCCGTATCTCATCTCTTGATTTTGCATCCTCTGCTCAGTTTTTACTTTTTAATTGAATTATATACGTTGTTGCTTGTTTGCTATTTAAAGAAAATTAATGTTTGGTAATAAGGCCAACCTATCAATAGTGAGAACCAGGGGCTAGCTATATGCTTTATGGCCACCAAAGATCTATTGATTCGTGCACTTATGCATTCATATTTTTTTTAAATAATAATAATGTACAATATGGTTGCATCAACGTCTGTACCGCTACATGGTATGTATGACCTCCTACTTTGGTTTCTCACGAACTGATTTTACGTAGAACATATTTACAGAAAGGGGGAGTAAGGACGGGAAGCGAGGTGTGTGTCCAAATGTGTTGCATAACATTTTAATGTATTGATCAATATTAAGTATCGTGCGTTGCACGTGCATTTATACTAGTATAGTAGAGATAATTAATTATCGTACGATTAGCGCCGTTGCCGTTCAGCTGTTTGAATCTGAAATTATAATGAATTATAGTACGATTAGCATATTCTAAAGTTGATAAATCATGCTAATGTTTTGATTGCTGTTACCTCATTGAGTACTTGTGACATGAGCAAGCTTTAGTCCTGTGCTGGTACTAGCTCGATTTCGCAATAGATGAAATAGGCCACATGGCTGTTCTGCTGCTGGATCACATCGCCGTTAGTTTGTGCTCTCAAGCTGTTGCATTCAGGGCATTTTTTGCTTGTTTTAATCGTATTTCCTTTTTTTTAATAAAAATTAGGTTGAGACTATTCCCTGCACCTTCACGTCACTTGAGCACTATTTCAAATCGTATCGTGCACCTCTGCTTGAAGAAACAAGGTCGGATCTATGCTCACGCCTTGAACTCATTGCGGAAGCGCCGTCTTCGAGAATACTTTCTATGGAGGCAGCAGGGAAATCAGGATTGTACTCCATGGATGTGGATTTCTTGGACAATGGGGCTGATTCTTCTACCGAGCCTTATACTGCAAGGAATGGCGACATATTTGTTTTGTCTAACATGAAACCTGAAGCTGCAGAGGACTTCAGCCGCTATGGTGTGATCTATTGCTTGGCAATGGTTACTGAGGTTTCTGTGGATAATGACTGCCGGAGGGCGTTCAAGATCAACGTTCCAAAGGACATTGATTTGGAGCAAGACTCAAGTGAACTCAAGCATGCAATATTTCTCAGTAACATCACGACGAACAGGTGGATATGGAAATCACTTTGCTTCGATACGCACATGGATAACAACTTCACAGTGATCAAGTCTCTCTTAGCCCCTAGAAATCCGGTAATATAACTTGCATAGATGCCTTTGAATTAACTTGTCGGGGATGTGACCCCGGGTACCCCAAAGTTGTTGGCTCGGTTGAGTTTATAAAGGTGGCAGCAAATAGATTAAATGTGCTAAAGGAGGAGACAGGAAAAAACATCCTGGGCCGACATTGATATTGCCCAAACCGGCGTGTACAAGAATGGGCCGAGGATATTTTAACTCGAAGCGGGCCACATCCCCACCTCGGTGGGCCGAGCTCTCCTTTACCTCGGATTGGGCCGACATCGTCCTTACCCGGCTGGGCCGAGTCTCACAGCATACTCGGGCGGGGCCGAAGCCTCATCTCCCCATCGTTCATCGCACCCTCGACCTCCTCCTCGCGTCAACGCCGCCGTCCTCGCCCTGGAGATCAAGACCGGATCGGCAGCCTTGCCGTGCTGGATCCCGGCCGCGTCCCGCGCCCGGATCGGCAGCCTCGCCCGCATCCCCACCTCGGCCGCGTCCGACCGCCATCGACATGGCCGTCTCCGGCCTCGCCGTCATCGGCCTAGCCCGGCCGCGCCTCCTCCTGCGCCCTGCAGCCACGCGCTGCCCCGGGGCTCGTCATCCTCGACATCGCCGCCCGACCCCGCGCCTTCCCGCGTCCTCGCCTCATCCCGGAGCCCTTGACCTCGGCAGCGACGTCTCGGAGGCCGTCCGTGCCGGATCCCGTCGTCCTCGGCCCGGCACCGCCTCGACCGCGCCTCCCTCCCGCGTCTCCGCATGCCCCGGCCAGCATCCGATTCCGCATCGACCGCCCCCCAGTAGACTCGACCTCGCACTTCGCCGGCGTCCCCGACCTCGGCGTCCCCGTCCAAGACCCGGGCATCCGCGACCTGCACCACGGTAGGCCGAGGTCTTCAACCTCGGATGGCCAAGTCCGCTTACCTCGGGTGGGCATCCCCGGAGCAGGCCATCACCTTGGAGCAGGCCGAGCCCAGCGAGCCAAGGCGTCCAGCTTCGGTGGAACATGACCTCTTTACCTCGTCTTGGGGCGAGTCTTCCAAGCAGGCCATCTGTTGCTGGCCGAGGTAGCTCCAGCTGGAGGCAGGCCGAGCTCTCCTCAGATCGACGTTGCTATTCCTGGATCGAGCCGAGGTATTCAGCCTCAGGATCGACCGAGGTATCCCGCCTCTAGTCATCCAAGGTGTTCAACTTTCGATCAACCAACGTCTCCACCGACGCTACCTCAGCCAGGGTATCGTCATCACAAATATCTTCACGGGAGGATAAGAAGGTGACGTGGAGATACCGAAGACAAGAGCTAGAAGACAAAGGAAAGGACAGCATCTACCGGAGATGCCGGAGCCAAGAGCTAGAAGACAAAGGGAAGGACGAGCGCGCTGTGCCAAGCCTGTCCCATCAGGGTCAACTCAGCTACAGTGCGGTGAACAGTGTGGTGAACAGTGTTCTTTGTCCCCTTGTCCCTCACATGTCCCCTGGGCACCTATATAAAGGGCAACAGGGGAAGAGGCGGGGGACACGCGCAGGTGCGCATGGACAGCCCTCACGCTGGCTCACTTCCCCCCTTTGGCTTAGCTTCTACTTCTTCTTCTTCCTTGAGCTCTTCTCCATGGCTAGCTCCTTACAGCTCAAGAAGCGCCTTGTACTTGTCACCTTGAGATATACACCGAGTAGGCTAGTGCTGCAGTAGGGGTTTTACCTCCTCACGAGGGCCCCGAAGCAGGGTACATCGTTGTGTCTTTGTGGTTGCTTGTGTTCTTGCGGTTCTTGCTCTTGTTCTTCGTGTTCTTCGTGTGCGGTTCCACCGCACCAACCCTCTCCCGAATCCTCAAGCATCCATTCGGCCCCAGAATAAGCCACCCCGTGGCATCTGCGTGATTCCCACCACGACATAACTTAATATTTTTATTACCATCAGTAGCTAACTTCTTTGAACTTCCTTTGTTGGTTTGGTTGTAGGGTGATGATGTCTGTGGTATCTGTGTTAAACAGGATGGGGACTGTTTTTCTTCTTTTATAGAGCAATTACTATCCATAAGTCTTAACCAATCACAAGTGGATGCTATTCGATCTGTTATCTCAGCTGTACAATGTAAGCATAGGAACCTCATGAAGCTTATATGGGGTCCACCAGGTGCAGGAAAGACCAAGATGGTTAGTGCTTTATTGTGGGCATTGGCTGGTTTGAAATGCAGAACTCTAACATGTGCTCCTACAAATGTTGCTGTCACTGGGGTTTGCACTCGTTTCCTTCAAAACTTGAATGATTTCAGTGAACATATTGATGAAAATGGTCTCCCCGTTTCTCTTGGAGATGTCTTGCTATTTGGGAACAAGTATAATATGGACATCACTGAGGATCTTCAGGAAGTTTTCTTGGATTTTCGTGTGGAAGAACTTGTTCGGTGCTTTTCACGAGTGTATGGGTGGAAGTACAGATTAGCTTCAATGGTATCCTTTTTTAAAGAATGTGGTTTGGGTTCTCAGTATGATATGATTTTCGAGTATGGCGGAAGTAGTGATCCTATGTGCTTTTCCGACTTCCTAAAGAAGCAATTTGATGTGACAGCAAAGGCTCTTACAACATGCATAATGAATTTGTGGATTCACCTTCCTGGAAGTTGCTTCTCATATGATACTGTCATCAGTATATCTAAGTTGTTCAATATGCTGAAAAAAATCGATGCCCTTCTGTGCGATGTAAATTTAACTGATGAGAGCTTAAAAAGAGGTCTTGGTGGACGTTCAACTGAAAACTCTACTCGCATGCAGCCTATTCCTTTTATAGAGAAGGAACTGGATGGGGCAAGGTCCGCATGCCTCAAATTGCTAAAGGATCTTCAACAATTGCTTAATTTACCAAGTGGCGTAGACAGAAACTGGGTCGAAAGATATTGCATGCGCAATGCAACACTTATTTTCTGTACCACCTCTAGCTCATATCGACTACATCACATGGATATCGCACCCCTTGATGTGTTAATTGTTGATGAGGCTTCTCAAGTGTGGGAGTGTGAGTTGGTGATCCCACTACGTCTGAATTGGATGAAACATGTTGTTTTGGTAGGAGATGACTGCTGACAAGGATATACATCTCGGGTACCCTACCGTGAGGGTACCTGGTGCACGTGATGACTAAAAGCCCAAGTAGCGAAGATACGACTCGAAGCCCAAGACGAGAGGCCCAACAAGTTGGAGTACCTTCCAAGTTAGGACATAGACATAGTCGGTTTATACTTTCCTTATGTGTAAACTAGGTCGGTTACAAACTCCCGAGACCCAGCCTATTTAAAGGCTCGGAGGGGTGCCGATCTAGGACCAAGCCATACTCGAACCACCAAAACTCTTGCGAGATCATCATCTCGCCGGAGCAACCTTGTAACCTCATAATCTCCAGCGATCAATAACAGACAAGCAGGAAGTAGGGTCTTTACCTCCACCCGAGGGGCCTGAACCTGGGTAAATCTTTGCCTCTGCTTGTCAGCCGACGAAACTACCAGTACTACCACGTTCTCTCCCCATAATCTCAACCCTAGGTCCTTAACCATGAGATTTGATGAGGGTACACCTCGTCAATTGGCGCCGTCTGTGGGAAAGAATAGTGCTGGACTCGCGGTTTCTTCGGTTCCATCGGAAAACGGCGACTCGCCGATCGGATCTACAAACGGCAACTCGCCGGCTGCATCGACAAACCAGAACTCGCCGACTCAGGCGGCACACGGCAACTCGCCGGCTCACTCGACAAACGGCAGCACGCCAGCTTCACCCGCAAAAAGCGCATCGGATCCTCTGATGGATTTCGAGCCACACTCGCCAGGATTCCAGGAGACCTTCTCCGATCTCGAGTCAGGTTTGGGTTTAACCGTTGGTTCGTTCAATTTTTTCGTCAACAAGCTTGGTGTGCAGGACTTGAAGGATCCACGCCAACTCGCGACTTCCGCACCCGAGGCTCCATCGGTTGCGGCTCCTTCGACTGCGGATCCCTCAACTGTGTCCATACCATCGTCGACCCTTCAAGCTTGTTCGTCTGCAACAACCATGTCCACACGAGAGATGCGCGAGCTCATTGAAGAACTCCAGGGCGAGGAGGCCGAATCAGCATATCGCACAAACGATCCCGAGCTGGATATCCCACTCGAGGATAGTTTCGACTGCGGGATCTCCCTCAGCGACTTCGACAACCTCGAAACTCATATCGACAACCACGTCGACTCCGAGATCTGCACCAACAACAACCTCGACTCGGAGATTCATAACAACTCCGACGCCGAGATGAGCATAGGCGATGAAGACATCAACTGTGAGATCCGTTCAGACGGACCACTCGACGGGCATATCGACTCAGACATGAGCCTTGATGACGATGTCGAGTCCATGACAGGACTCGAAGACACACATACATATCCTCGGGTGATGCCACAACAGGTCTACGTCGCCATCGCCGCAGAAACATCAGACACTGCGGCCAGCCGCAGGCCTACAGAATTCCCGTGCACAGTCACTATGCCGGACGGAGCCACAACCCTCACAATCACTGCTGAGATGGCAGCAAAGCAGATAAAGTTATCAAGGAGTGCACAATGATGCCAGCAGACGCAACACAGAAGAGATGTTGACCTTCCAGTACTTCAACTGGCAGAGTCACTTCGACTGAAGCAGATAAGAGCAACACTCGAAGAACACAAAAAGCAAGCTAGCTTGTCGAGTGCGCGCAGAAGACAACTCTCCCTGAGCTCCACCGGGCAGCAGACACAGGACGCAGATCAAGGTTGTCACACCTCTCGCCGGACGAAGGGCGGCGCTCACCCGCAACTTAGGCAACTCTTTCATGACATACGACGAAGAAGGAGTGCCAGTTCCCAAAACAGCTGTGGGTGCCCTCTTCACCGCTGCAGCGTACCTAGAGGCAATCAAACCTCCAGCTGATGACCCCAATGCAAAACTGCATCGCCAGCAGATCAAATCACTCGCCTTAGTGGCGAAGGCCATACGCCAAATTCCAAAAACTCCAGGTGGGAGTCGAGACCGTGCCCTAGTCGACACGCGTCGGGAAGAGCATAATCACAGTGGTCGCCGCCACCACTCGAGGAAAGAAGCGGCTCGCGTAGGCGCAGGTCCAGGAGCAGGTCGCAGATCTTACAGTAGCGACTCATACTCTGATCGAGAGCCTGAGCCACATGGAGCTTGTGCTTCACTCGACGCGTTAGCGAGACGCGATGCCCAAAGGGTTCAAACTCACATCTGAACAGCCCAAATACACGGGTCGACAGGAACCTTCCGGGTGGCTAGAAGACTACAGGCTGGCTGTCGCGTGCCAGCGAGGCACAACACCACAGCCATGCAATACATACGACTCATGCTCGAAGGCACAGCCCGCGACTGGCTCAAGGCCCTACCTCCATCAAATACGACTCGTGGGATCACTTCCGCGATGACTTCATCAAAAACTTTGAGCCTCTGTGCGAGCGCCCAAAAACGTTCGAAGAGCTACGGGCCTGCGTGCAACGTTCAGACGAAAGGCTGAGGTCATACATCAGGCGATGGACTGAGATACGCAACTCAGTCGGAGTAATTTCAGAAGACATGGCCATGGATGCTTCATAATGGGACTCGCCAGGCATGACCTCAAAGAAGCACTCGGTCGCAAAAAGCCAACCTCTGTGGCTAACCTCTTGATGACCGCGACTGAGTGGGCAGATGGAGAAGATATGGCGCGCACAACACGCGGGTCCTCACCCCGTGACAATCATGAAAGCGGCAGTCGAAGCCGCAGAGACTCATACAGGGACGATCGAAGGCGCAAGGTTCAAAACGTCATTACGATGACGATAGACCCGAATTCATGGCGGCTGGATTCTCTACACCACGCAATGACCAAGACAGAAGCGACCAGCGATCAGAAGATCGAGGGACAGTCGAGAAGATCGACGGGACAGTCGAGATGATCGTCGAGACAGCCGAGATCGCGGCCAACGCAGTGATAGCTACAAGAGGAAGGACTGGCAAGTCACGGGCACAATCTGAGCGATCATTCGAAGAAAAGATGGACGCTGATTGCAGATTCCACCTGTACAAGGGGGACGACGGAAAACTGCGATCCAATCACTCGATGAGAAACTGCAGGGAGTTCGACCAAATGGCGACTGATTACGTAAATCGCAGAAAGGCAGCAGCCGCACAAGCACCTGCACCCGTGCCTCAGCCAAACAATGTGCCTGTTCTGATGGCACCACCTCCACCACCACAGCCTGCTGCAGGCGGAAACCTCGCGGGTGCCATACAGCACATACCTCGGGTGGACGAGCCACAGTACCCTCCACCCCAAGGGCAGATGTACATGATACAAAAGGTCGACCTTCCAACAGGGAGCAAAAACTTCGCACTCGACAAGTAAACATGGCGGTCATGTCACCTCCTGCGGTAACAGAATACTTGAAGGGAGCCGAAACTACAATAAGCTTCAGCAAAGAGGACCACCCTCCATCGGTTGTTCGACCAGGGCACTCTGCTCTGGTACTCGACGCGCAAATTGGAGGCTACGCCATGTCCAAGGTCTTCATGGATGGTGGGAGCGGCATAAACATCATCTTCGCAGATACGCTCCGCAAAATGAACAGGTCAGTCGAAAACCTGCCAAGATCTTCAAATACCTTCCACGGTATCGTTCCAGGGAAAGCAATAAGCCCAGAAGGCACCATACAACTCGACGTGACGTTCGGGGACAAGCACCACTTCAGGACAGAGTCGATTGAGTTCGAAGTGGTCGACTGGAAGTCACAATACCATGCTATACTTGGACGCCCGACGTTCGCTCGATTCATGGCGGTGCCACATTACGCATACCTCCAGCTGAAGATGCCTGGACCAAAAGGAGTAATCACAGTCAAGGGGAACTTCCAAAAGTCTGACTCTTGCGACCGAGAATTCAGCAAAATCTCTGAGATGTTTGGCATGGAAGCAACACTCGCTGATCTAGCGGTCTCCAACGATCGAACACTTATGCCAGAGCACAAAAAGGTGGCAGTCGACAGAGCATTCAATGCCACCAATGACACAAGATCGCATCAGGTGCACCCGACTGACCCGACCAAGACAGTCAATGTCTCGTCGAGTCTGCCTATCGCATAGGAAAGCGCGCTCGTCGAATTCCTCCGTGAGAACTGGGATATATTTGCATGGTGTCCAGCAGACATGCCAGGTATTCCCAGGGAATTCGCCGAGCACTCTCTCCAGCTACTTCCAGATGCTAAACCAGTCAAGCAAACAATGCGCCGCATATCCGGCCCAAAAAGAACTGCAGTCGAAGCCGAAGTCGACAGGCTACTCGCAGCAGGATTCATCAGAGAGATCAAGAAATCACAATGGGTGGCCAACCCCGTACTCGTAGAGAAGAAGCACACAGATATCCTTCGGATGTGCGTAGATTTTACAGCACTCAACAAGTGTTGTCCAAAGGATCACTTTCCACTACCTCGAATCGACCAGATCGTCGACTCCACCGCCGGGTGCGCTCGCTTGTCCTTCCTGGATGCCTACTCGGGTTACCACCAGATAAGGATGAAGGAAGAGATGAAGAGAAAACGGCGTTCATAACCCCACTCGGGGTCTACTGCTACACCACAATGCCTTTCGGGCTCAAGAACGCAGGCGCAACATACCAGCGCATGATGCAAGATTGCCTCAAGAAGCAAATTGGGCGAAACGTCCAGGTCTATGTAGATGACATCGTCATCACCACAAGAGAGGAAAACACACTACTCGATGACTTGCGAGAGACATTCGCAAACCTCAAACGCTTCCACATCAAGCTCAACCCGAAGAAGTGCACGTTCGGCGTGCCAGCCGGGCAACTCCTCGGGTATCTAGTCTCAGCTCGAGGAATCGAGGCGGACCCGGAGAAAATACAGGCCATCTTGACGATGCAAAGGCCTTCAAAGCTCCATGACGTGCAAAAATTGGCGGGTAGTAGCAGCGCTCAGTCGATTCATCAGCAAGCTAGGCGAAAAAGCACTCCCGTTCTATCGACTGATGAAGAAAGCAGATAAGTTCGAGTGGACGCCAGAAGCCGAAGCAGCCTTCACGGACCTCAAGCGAGTCCTCACAAGCCCTCCAATCCTCGTAGCACCAAGGAACGCGAGCCACTATACCTATATGTCTCTGCAACTAACAGGGTGGTAGCACTGTTCTAGTGGTCGAACGCAGAGAGGAGGGACACGCCCAAAGCATACAACGTCCAGTCTATTACTTGAGTGAAGTGCTCTCCACATCAAAGCAGCGGTACCCGCACTATCAGAAGCTGGCTACGCCGTGTTCATGTCCTCAAGGAAGCTGACGCATTACTTCTCCGAGCACCCGATCACTGTAATCAGCACTTCAGGGATCGGGGACATCCTCACAAACCCCAATGCAACTGGGCGAGTAGCAAAATGGCTCATCGAGCTAGCACCAAGAGACATCAGTATGATTACCCGAAGGCCATCAAAGCACAAGTTTTACCCGACTTCCACACCGAGTGGATTGAAGCTCAGCTCCCAGGAGCACCAGATGTGTCCAATTCCTGGACTATGTACTTTGATGGCTCGAAGAAAAACGAAGGCGCAGGCGCAGGTGTCATCCTCATATCACCAAAAGGCGACAAGCTCCGCTACATCTGCAAATGGGATTCGAGTTCCCATCCAATAACGAAGCAGAATATGAGGCTCTGATCCATGGCATGAGGATGGCCAAAGCCCTCGGGTGCACTCGACTGATGATCTACGGCGACTCGAATCTGGTGGTGCAGCAAACAATGAAGGCTGCGACGCAATCGCAGATAACATGATCGCCTACCGTGACTGTACAACATCATGGAGGGCAGCTTCGAAGGCTGCGAGTTGCGGCACATAGGGCGTGAGAGCAATGAAGAAGCAGATAAGTTAGCCAACATTGGTGCGACCAAAGCACCAGTGCCACCTGGTGTCTTCTTCGAGCGCATAGAGCACAGATCAATCAAAAAGAAGCGGCAACTCCTGCATCAGCCGCACCAGCCAAGAGCAAAACACCTAGCACAGAGGACCCACCAGTCGAGGTACTCCTCATCGAGCCAACTTGGACTCAACCCTTCCTCGCATACATACTCCGCGGCGAGGTACCCGAAGACTTCACAGAGTCAAGACGCGTCACTCGACGATCTAAAGCATACACTGTCATCAACGGTGAACTTTACAAACGCAGCATATCAGGTATGTTCCAGCGTTGCATAGCATTTGAAGATGGCCAAGCCATCCTTCGTGATATTCATGCAGGTACTTGCGGGCATCACGCCAGCAGTCGATCACTCGTAGCCAAAGCCTTTCGCGCAGGCTTCTACTGGCCCACAGCACTCAAAGACGCGGAGGACATAGTCAAAAGGTGCATCGGCTGCCAAAAATTCGCCACAAAGCCGCACGCACCCGCATCGGCGTTGAAGACAATACCATTGGCCTGGCCTTTCGCCCAGTGGGGGCTCGATATGGTTGGGCCACTCAAAAAATCCTCCCATGGAGGGCATACTCACCTTCTGGTGGCGGTCGACAAGTTCACCAAGTGGATTGAAGCAGTACCCATCACAAGTTCGACTGCCACTACAGCAGTCAATTTCATAAAATCCATCATATACCGCTTTGGTGTGCCAAATAGCATCATCACTGACAACGGTACAAACTTCACGGCTGAGGAATTCAAATCCTTCTGCAAAGAGCAAGATATCACGCTCAATTATGCATCTGTGGCGCACCCGCAATCAAACGGCCAAGTCGAAAAGGCCAATGGGCTTGTACAAGTGGAATCAAGAAGCGCCTCCTGGTGCCACTCAAAAGGGCTGCGGGTGCTTGGGTAGAAGAGCTTCCGTCTGTGCTATGGAGCCTACGCACAACACCCAACGCCTCAACGCAATTCACTCCATTCTTCATGGTCTACGGCGCAGAGGCAATTCTGCCATCAGACGTAAGGTTCAACGCACCAAGAGTCGAAGCATACAATGAAGAAGATGCAGACGAGGCACTCGAAGACGCAGTCGACTTGCTAGAAGAAGCACGTAACACGGCGCTCGCACGCACAGCTGTTTATCAGCAGGACCTCCGCAACTATCACAGCCGTCGACTGCGTACCAGGTCCTTCGAGGTTGGCGACCTGGTACTTCGACTGAAGCAAAAGAAGGTGCATAAACTCGCTTCTCCATGGGAAGGACCCTTCATCATCACCGAGGTCATTGGTGGTGGAGCATATAGACTGAAGCACGCGAAGACAGGAGAACTCTCGCATAATCCTTGGAACGTTGCGCAGCTGCGCCGTTTCTATGCTTAGATTGATCAGTCGACAATGTAATAGGCACATATGTCGGATAGCTGCAGGTTTCAGACGCGCTCTTTTCCTTACCAGGGTACCTAAGGGGACTGGAAGGTTTTTAATGAGGCGGCCTGCAGCTTAACATTCAAAAAGGAATATAATTCATGATTCCTCATATTTCTCCCTGCTTACTACTCGCATAAATTGATTTCACAAAATTAGCCTCACCCGAGCACTCGGGGGCTGCGCTATCTCAAAAAGCATGTGTTTCCGCTTGTTCACAACATAATACCCCAGCCGCACTCGAATACTCGGGGGCTGGGTCATAAAAATCATACATAAACACAAAAGTTGCTCAACCCACTCAATTATTCGAGTTGAGCCTAGAAGCATCAAGTGAAGCTTCAAGTATTGCAAAAATTCATAACCGCACATAATACTGGACTGTGCAGCTTATGTTTGATACTCTAAAATATTTCTATCAAGTTCACTCAAAATACACGGGGGCTGGATAGTCCTAATTTTACAGCATGTTGCTTCATACACCCCGCTCAACAGGCTCGGGGGCTGCATACATGTAAACAAATAATGTACAATAATCACAAGTGTTGCGTTTTACACTTTGGAGTCACCCCATACACATAACCTACTCAACAGGTTCTTCCTTGGGTTCGGTCCATTTTTCCTCCTCCTTCAGCACACGATGGATTAGGACCAGTGCGTCCACTCGTGTCTCTTGGTAGTGCTCCTCCATCGGCACAGGACCACCACCTGGTAAGGGTGCGGGTCCCATCGCAATCCTTTTCAAATCAAGGTGCGGAAGGTGCGATCGCACAAAGGCAAGAGCACAAACTTCTTGATCGCCTTGCCTTTTCGAAATTTCTTCAGCAAAGCCACAAGGCCCTGTGGTTGCTCATTCAAAGGAAACAAAGCTTCGTGGACTCGAAATAAAGCCAGCCTGCAAGTCTCCAGTCGAATGGCTGTGCGCCAAGCACGGTCCAGAAGCCTTACCAAAATGGCACTCTTCTCCCTGTCTGACCAGAAGGGGTGGGCGGAGTACTCAGTGCTACTCGCATGACCATCGAGTCGATCCTGAATTCGTGCCTCCTCCTTTATTGGGTCAGAACAAACACCTGCGCAAAAGCAAAGGGCTCATCATCGCCCAGTCGAGTCACCTTGCAAAGAATAGATCTCGATGATCAAAAATGTCTTACATTCGAGTTGCAGATTTACTCTCTCCAACTCCTCAAGCAAAAAGGCTTCTCGCTCTGTAGTTGGGGATGACCTCGACTGCAACTCAGCATACGCATCTTGCGTTTCCTTCAGCTCGCGAGTAACTTCGGAAAGCTTTTGATGAAGAAAGTCCATAATTTTCTGGTCATTAACGCTTCGTGACTTCGAAGAACCACCCACAACAGGGCCAGTCGATGGTTTAGAAGCTCGGTTCTACAGTCAGAATAATTCAATGCATAAGGAAGCATAAAAGAATTCAAACAAAAGGCTCGGGGGCTGCGCCTCCCGATCACTGAAGTTCATGTTTCATAACAAGACAGATACGATGTCTGATAATTTACATATAGCAAAAGCAAAGTGACGCAATTCCTAGACCTAGTCAAACAAAGGGGTCACTGGCTAAGTCGTCGACTTCTTGGAGGAAGTTTTCTTCGCCTGGACCTTGGCTGCCCTTTCTTCAACAGTTGTTACCAGCTGTTGGGCATATGTTTTGGCGGCTTCCATCCAAGTGCCGAGCCCGACGGTTTTGCCATCAGGACCCCGTGGAAACTTCTTTGTGGCTGCGTCAAAATCTGCCTCGACTCCGTGCGCGAGCAACATGAGAAAAGTAGTCTGAGCACCACTTACCATTTGCTCGCGACTGAAGTCAGCAACGGCAGTCCCTTCAGGCTTGAATAGATCAACCAGCTCTGCAAAGGAAGATGGTAGCTCCTCGCCGGGGAAGAAGCTGCCATGGAGGGCACCCAGGGCACTCGCCGCCTGCGTTAGCATCTCCCCTGCTCTGCTACTGGTGGCCTCCGAGACAGCCACACTTTCATCAAGTGAGGTGCCAAGGCTCTGCTTGCCAGTAGCAGTCGGGCCATCCATCACGCCTAGCATAAGGGTAAAATAATCAGCACCATGTATCAGAAACCTCAAACATCTAAGGAGCAGAGCAAAAATTCTTACCAGTTAAGCTGGTGCTGGCGGCAGAGAGTCGACCAATCGCCGACTCCTCCCTAACTTCGGCTGTTTTCAGCCTCTTCTCCAGATCAGCCACTCGACGGGTGGCGTTGTTCAAATTTTCTGCCGCTTCAGTGGCGGCCTCTACAAAAACAGACACATGATTAGTAGGCTGCAAGAGAAATCACCCTCAACAAGTGGTGATAGCATAAAAAGATACGCACTCTTTGCAACTTCGAGTTGCTGCTGCAGGGTGGCGGCTTCAGTCTCCTTGTGCACATACTGGGCACCAGCCTTCAGCAACTCTCGCACAAACGCCTAAGTACACGACATGGGCAAATTCACAACTCAATAACTGAGTATAGGCAAAAATTTCGCATTTGATTAAAACTTTGGCAAGCACAAACTTACGTGTTCCAAGAAGGAAGAAGTCGACGCAGGGACACCTGCAGCCGCAGCTCCACTCTCAGTTGCTGCAACCTCCGGCTGGGTGGCGTAGCTGTGGCTGTAGCGGCAGGAGTCGCCGGGGTAGGCGGCTGCTCTGGTGGCAGCGTCCGTGCAGTGGACGCTGCGCTGCTCTTTTCCGCCGTAGGTGGCGGAGGCATATCCTCATCGAGGAAACACTGTTTCACACATTATAAGTATACAAGGTGGTATTATTCATAACATGACAAAGCATATGCACATATACTTACTCTTCAGTAAGGTCGCACAATCGACCAGGTGCAAGCACACCCATGCTCGGGCGCGATTTCTTCGGTGGTCGAGGGGGAAGCGAGCGAATCGGGGAACCTCGAGTGGCGCCGTCATCGACTCCGTCCTGTCTTCCTCCTTCCTCCGAGTCAGCGGTGTCTTCCTCGTCGCGCGACCGCTTCTGCTTGCCCTGCACCTCAGCATCGCCCTCATCGGCTTCTGGCGTGTGTGCGGTGGCGAGTGAAGCCATCTCATCATCAGAATCTACCTCGAGTGGCTCATTGTCTGGCACTGGGCCGCTCTCTGGCAAGGGAGGCATTGACTCAAACATTTTGTGTCCCTGCACACATAAACAGCAAAGGATTCAACATCACACATGCATAACATATCAACTGAGATGTAGTATCAATGTTACCTCTGGCAGAGGGTTGCTGGTCTCATAAGGAGGCACAGGCGAGTTCATCTCGCAGGGATCTTCATCGGTAAGCTTGGTAAGGCTCCTTACCAACTTCTCCGCTTCCGCATCAGATAGCTCCACTGCGCGTGAGCGGGTTGGATCAGAAGCCCCACCATATGCCCACAAAGCATGCACTCGGGCTCGGAGAGGCTGCACTCGCCTCTTGGCCATAATGGCTAGCAGATGGATCCCTGTGACCTCTCGACCAGCAGTGGTCTGAAGCTTCAGCACCTTCTCCATCAGAATGTCAGCCTCTTCGGCTTCGACTCCGGTCGGCTGGGCAATCCATGATGGCCTCTTCTTCACCAGGGCGTCTGCGTCAAAGGAGGCAACCCGAAGGTTTGGTCGCCAATGGTCACATCCTTGATGTAGAACCACTTCTGGCGCCATCCTTGCACAGACTCCAGGAAGTTGATCTTGAAGTACTCGACATCAGGTCGAGCTTGTACTCCAAAACCACCAGGTCCCTTGGTGCTGTGCTGGCGCTTGACGTTGAAGATGCGGCGGAACAGACCAAAGTGGGGTGCGACGCCCAAGAAGCACTCGCAAAGGACGAAGTAACACGCAATGTGCAAAAGCCCATTGGGCGTGAAATCGTGCAATTGCACTCCATACACGTGCATCAGTGCACGAAGAAAGTTGTGAACAGGGAAGGAGAATCCCCTGTTCACAAAATCAACAAAGCAGACCCGCTCATTGGGGCCTGGGCGCGGGATTACCTCGGCACCGGGGAGGCGAACTTGAGAGGTGTCCTCAGGGATCAGCCCGTCGTTCCGCAGGCCAGTGAGCATCCTCTTGCTGCAGGTGGATTTGGTCCACGCGCCCTTCTCCCTCTTCAAGCCACTGGCAGCGGCTCCCGCGGCGCTGTCCGCCGATGCAGCACTCCTGCCCCTTCGGGTGGTAGGCTTCGTCATCGCGGTGGTGGTTGCACAAGCTTTGCTCTGAGGCAATGGCGATGCGAGAGGAGGAAGAAGAAGTAGCGGCGGCGGAGAGCAAATGGCAAGTAAAAACACTATTTACGCCGCCGTCCCTTTTTAACCTCAAAGCAAAAGAATCCGCACCGTCGATGCGAGATCGTGGGCACATAAGCAAATCTAACCGTACACGTGGCAGCCACGGAGGGCAACCGTCGCCGGCCACTCCGCCCACTACGCACGGGAATCTAGGAACTACCATCATGGCCCGGAGAAATCGTGCCTGAACGGTCAAATCCAGTCCAAACGGCTGTACAATGGGCCCACAAGACGTGTCACGTCCCATCTCTCGCAGCAAGCGCACGCCACCGCGTGTCAGGTGGCGCAGTCGCCATAAAACGTCATCCCTGACGTCATTGCAGCAAATTTGTTCCGAAAAGATGTCGGGTTCGCCCAAAGCATATTAATCACTCGATTGTTGTCGGTGTATGGTCACTCGACTGTCTCTACGATCAAACATATTACTCCCATCGGGAGCGTATCAAAAATTTCTTCGACTAAAGATGATCATGACTGGGTGATTCTGAGATTATCCTCCATTACAAGTAATAAAGCACAATCTCGGGGGCTACTCCCATCGGGAGCGCTGACGCGCACCCGATAGAATTATGGCAAAATTTTCTTCGACTAACAAATGTAGAGAAAGATGGTTTTGAGATTATCCTTCATTGCAATCAATAAAGCACAATCTCGGGGGCTACTCCCATCGGGAGCGCTGTCGCGCACCCGATAAAATATCAAAGTGTCAGTCGAAAATATCGACTGTTCATATCAAAATCATACTCGAAACATTCCCGAGTTGCGTCCGTCGCAAATACCTCGGATGCTGCACGCATAGTGCAAAGGTAAGACCCGCCGAACTTTCGAGCTGGGCTAAGGACCGTTCCAGCAACGTCAATCCTTATATTTCCGTGTCAGCAGACATGATGAAAAATCCCGACGGACGCGTTGGGTAAAATTCAAAGTTATACTGCAGATCGACTCAGTAAGACCTCAGCGGCCTAGTCGAATCTGACCAGTTTGTTCCAGATTCGAGTCCGGGGACTCGAGTTTGATTGAAAGCTAGTAAGGTGTTACCCAAATGTGTAGTTAACCAGTCCCGATCCGTCGAGTGAACTGGGCCTGCTAAGCTATTATCCCTTGATCATCATAAGCAAAAACCACAGTCGATGAAATACTCGACATAGCCAACATGTGCTATTCATACAGGAATTCCAATTAATATACATAGCTAAGCATATGACGTGCACTTACGAACGAGTCCATGCCCGATTCTTCGAGTCAGACAAGTACTCGGGGGCTACTGACAAGGATATACATCTCGGGTACCCTACTGAGGGTACCTGGTGCACGTGATGACTAAAAGCAAGATACGACTCGAAGCCCAAGACGAGAGGCCCAACAAGATGAAGTAACTTCCAAGTTTAGACATAGACATAGTCGGTTTATACTTTCCTTATGTGTAAACTAGGTCGGTTACAAACTCCCGAGACCCAGCCTATTTAAAGGCTGGGAGGGGTGCCGATCTAGGACCAAGCCATACTCGAACCACCAAAGCTCTTGCGAGATCGTCATCTCGCCGGAGCACCTTGTAACCACATAATCTCCAGCGATCAATAACAGACAAGCAGGAAGTAGGGTCTTTACCTCCACCCGAGGGGCCTGAACCTGGGTAAATCTTTGCCTCTGCTTGTCAGCCGACGAAACTACCAGTACTACCACGTTCTCCCCCATAATCTCAACCCTAGGTCCTTAACCATGGGATTTGATGAGGTACACCTCATCAACTGCCAGCTGAGTTCGATGGTTAAAATCCATGTAAGGTTTTCCCTTGACCTATTTATTGTTTATATTTTCATTCCTTAATTTGTGCCTTTCATTGTTTGTCTTCAGGTATGCAAAGAAGCTGGATTTGGAACAAGTCTTTTCCAGAGATTGGTTACGCTGAACTTTGAGAGCATTTTTTGAATATACAGTATCGCATGGATCCTTGTATCGGCTTATTTCCAATTGCTCGGTTCTATGAGGGGAAAATTCTAGACGGTCCAAATGTCTTGTGTCCTCTCTATAATAAGGAATATGCAAGCCTCCCTTTTGGCAGCTACACTCTTATAAACGTAGTTGATGGAAGAGAGGACAAAGAGAGGACACTCGAAATAGCTGGAGGAACATGGTTGAAGTTGCTGTGGTTCTGCACCTGATCCAAACCATCTTTAAATGTATGTCCAATCTAAAACCTTGTCTTATTTAATCATAGCATCCTAACTTGAACCCTTGCTAGTTCTTAATCTGATATTCCCTACAAAGCTACTATACCTAGAGCTACTATAGTAAATTTCTATCTTCCCAGTGAAGTAAGCAGCATTAATTCAATTATTCACTAACATTTCTCTCATTAGTGTTGTGCAAAAATTTATCCGTAAAGATAAGTTAACGTACCAGTTCTGTTTTTTCCTGTAGGTTGGGAAACATCAGGCCATGGGCTCAGCATTGGTGTGGTCTCTCCATATAGCTCGCAAGTTGATGAAATTAAACGCAGGCTTGGCAAAAACTATGATACATATGATGGCTGCCGTGTGCGGATCAACTCGATTGATGGTTTCCAAGGCCAAGAGGATGATGTAATCATACTATCGACTGCTAGATCCAATGGGAAAGGATCTGTTGGATTTCTTGCTGATAACCAAAGAACAATGTTGCTCTGACTAGAGCAAGGTGCAAATCGACATTTTGCTTTTATAATCGTTGAAACTTGATGTTGGCAGTGTATCTCACACTTGAAAAGCCAGTTCGAGTATGGAAGCTCCCGCACGCAAAGCTCCCGCCTGTGGGCGACTCCCATGGCGGAATACATGGTCACCGCGAGACTCTCCCTCGCACCGCCCACCTGCTCGCACGTGTGCCGACCGACGGGGAGGCCGCGACGGCCTCGGTGGCGGGTCGTGTGCTCGGTGAGTCCGATTTCGCCCCCTCTCGCCCTTCCCCTTCCCTCCTCCGCCTGATTTACTTCTGCCGCCGCCATTCCTGGAGTTTCTCGGCGCACGCGACAGCGGTCGACGCACGCTCGGAACGGGGGTGCGCCGCTGCAAATTCGCCGGAGAGCGATGGATTACAGTATTTGAGGAAACTTGTTCGTGGGGATTGGATTGCGTGTCCAGAGGTGGTCCTCAAGCGTTGGCGAGCGTCGTTCTCGGCTCTGTTGATGGTCAAGTGTCCGAGACTTCATGATGGTGAAATCTCGTTGAAGCAGGGTGGGCGTGTCATCCTGTTTGACGATCGCGAGATTCCGGTTGATGCGCGCTTGCTTCAGGAGGGTTCGGATCTATCCTTGGCGATGAGGTGATCTTCCCCTGCTTTCGTGCGGTCATTGGGGCTGGGTTACAGGTTGACCGAATCCTGATGCCGAAGAAATACATGGTGAAGGACCGTAGAAAATTGTCCCCGCGGACAAGGTGATTTCTGAATCCCCTCCGGTTCTCAAGGGAAATTTGAGGACAAATCCTGCTTTGGAATTCATTCGCATTAAGAGGGAATCGGCAAGGGACAGCAACATCGACACTCGGGGCTCGGGGGATGCCCTGAGTATCCGGATGTCATGGCTGATGCGCGCCTGTCACAAGAGGATCATCGGAAAGTCATTAGTCCAAACGACTGCATCAGTTGAATCTGACGACCAGAAGCAACAGGTTGTTCCCGATCAACTGGGGATTGTGGGGCGCCCTCTTCTTTGTTTCTACAGCGCCTTCGTAGGGTCTCATTTGGTGAAAGTGACAAAGGACAGGCGGGTTCATCCAAGGTCCTGGTGATCACCGGAGCGCAGGCTCGGCCACCGTGGGACAGGCTTCGGTTTCAGACAAACAGACAAGACTTGATGAATATACAGTGGGTGTCTTGGGCCGTACTGGGCCGAGAAAACCAGATGCTGTGTGTGGGATGGGTTGGCTCCCCATCGCTGAGTGGGCGGCAATGTCTGATTCCAGAGGACTGCTGTGGATTGACAATCAAAGCCGGCCTTAGCAGACTCTCTAGGTTCCCTGGCATCGAGAGAGGAAGTGAGGAGATTTTGGGAGGAGGGGCTCGCCGGATCGACACGTGTGTCCGTGCGCCTGATTGACGCAGATCCTTTGCTGCGGTGGTAGCAGGTATGTACCGACAGGACCCTCAAGGTTGAGGCGGAGCCGGGATGGCAATTCCCACCCAAGCGGGGGGGGGGGGGGAATTTCCAGTCAGGTGGAGGCTATGGGGGCTATGACGGCCATCAAGGAGGAGGAAGAATCTTTTTGATCAGCAAGGACAAGAGGCGGGATGATAGGAATCGGTTTTGGGCCAAGAGCGTTTCAAGATGGAAGAGGTGGCGGCGGCCACCGCCCGCACATACACTGCAAGATCGGAGGAAAATCTAGTGAGGTACCCCTCTGAGGCTGAGATCTTGCGTGAGAAAGACCTGAGGGCAAAGCTAGATCGGCCGCCGTGAAAAGGAAAAGGCTGCTGGAGATTTGAAGGGACAAGGAAGTGCAGGTACAAGTGTTGTGCA